>CAUYUJ010012113.1:243558-263558 GCA_963575745.1 Prorocentrum cordatum | reverse complement strand
CTTACAGGGGGGCCTACGCGGCCCCCCCCTTCCGAAACGAGCCCGCCGTTTCAACTGCGTTTAAAGCTTGCAGTCATTTCGGCTTGGACCGCCCCAGCCCAACTGCCACCGGGCTGGCGGCGAGGTGGCTGCGGCCCGCGGCCAGCCAGCGACAGCCGTTGGAATGAAGGTAATATGCACAGCTCCTGGTATGTGGAACAGTTTCAAAGTAGGGAAAAATAATTAGGTTGCGAAAGCAGATTGTTATCACATCTTCAACATATATATATATATACATATACCATGGGAGTAGGCCCGCCGCGGGCGCCGAATCTACCACCATGCAACAAATTTCGATCGCAAGCCCGTCGCAGGCGCCGATTTGGATTTAAGCCTGAAGCAACATGAGGATGGCGAGCGCGCCGCAGACGCCGATTTTATCGCCAGAGCGCGAATTCTTGTCGCAAGCCCACCGCAGGCGCGGATTTTTAATTGAAGCGATATAATACATGAGGTCGGCAAGCCCGCCGCAGGCGCCGATTTTATCGCCGGAGCGCGAATTCTTGTCGCAAGCCCACCGCAGGCGCCAATTTTTCAGCGAAGCCTTAAATGGAATGAAGATCGCGAGCCCGCTGCAGGCGCCGATTTTTTCAAGAACCACGAGGAGATCGCAAGCCCGCCGCCAGCGCCGATTTTTCCTTGCACCGAAAGGGCCCTTCCCCTCCCACGACGCCGCGGAGGCCCCCCCATTGGCGGGCCTGCCGTCCCCCCCCCCCCCTTGGCCGGAAGAACAAAGAAATGACGGAGCGACTTGCCGACCCCAGAGCAACCGACACGCGCGCGACTTGAAACGAATTCGCGTGGGCGGAACCCCCTCCTCACTCCGATGTTGGCCTCTCGGGGCCTTCTTCGGAGGACTCTTGAGAGCTCTTGCGGCTTCTTTGGGGCCTCTTGCGGGCCTTCTTGGGGGCCCTTGTTGCCTCTCGGGGCCTCTTTGGGTGGGCGGGGGGTGGGGGGGATTTTCGCACCCGGAGGGGTCGCAAAATTGCTTCCCGCAAATCATGCAGAAAGGCGCGGGGAGCCCCAGAAGATTTTGAGTTTGGGCCCCAGGTCCTTCAAAGAATTCTGAAGACAGAGGACAGGCTCAAGAGTGAGGTACATGACGCCGGAACACGCCCGCCCCGTGCCTCAGGGCGTGGTGGCGCTTTGGGTCTTGGAAGATCTCTGGCTATATGGAGCCGCATCGCGGGCCGTCTTGAGCCTTGCCGCACGCGGGGGCAATTGTTGAGCCATCGCGGGCGCTTTGATGGACCTGCTATAAGGGGGCCCGGAACAAGGGTCGCGCCCATCCCCGACAAGGAATTCGCTTGAGAAAGCAGGGATCGCCGACAGGGCCGACGGGATGCACTGTTGGGCCCCGCTACAAGAGTCACGCCGCCTCGTTTGCGACCCGCGCGGCTGCGCGCTTCGCTTGGCGTTGCGCCCCCGCCCGCCCCCCCGCCCGGGACGGCCCGCCTCTATACCCAATGGTGTTTGCGGCAGGGGGGCGGGGCAAGGCTCTTTGGGATGGGGCGGCAGCAATCCGCCGCAGGATTCCCGGCGGCGTTGCGCTGTTTCACCTTGCTCCGGCCGACGGCCCCGGGGGACACATCATTTCGCCTCTATGTCTTTATTTTATCATTCATTTTTTCTACATTTTCAATCGTTTCGGCTGGCCAATTTTTTCGCATTTATGGTATATTCTTTATGAGACAAAAATAGGCGCGCCCAGCGAAGCCTATTTTTTGCATATTTCTCCGGCATTTTTTGTATAATAAATAGCGAAACGATAGCGAACACATAGCGAAAACATAGCGAAACATTACTCACTGCGTGGAGCTCCCCATATGTGCATCTCATGCTTTATGTCACGCCGTGGTGAGCGTCTGTTCATGAGCGGTCGATTACAATAGCGCGTCCACGTGGGCGACAGGGCCGACGAAGACGAGTGACCCCTAATGCGAGTGATTGCGCATGAGCCAGAGTGAGCTTTGAGTACGGTTGAATGCGAGCCTCTTCCTCTTCACCCCCCCTCCTCGGCTGCCAGGCCTTCCCCTTGTCAGCCCGTAGTAGCTTTGGAGCTTCCCATAGGTGCATATGTTTTAGGATAGTTGGCTCTGGGATATGTAAGACGAGCGTTTAGCCACGCAAGGCCATAAGTGCATGTCATGTTGGAGGGTAGTGCCACGGTGAGCATTTATCTATGATAGATGTTTGCTCCACGAGCGCGCCCATGTGAGCGGCGAGCACGCGCGCGCGCAGCGCGGCTGCACATCCACCGCGCGCGCGCATTCATTCACGCGCATATGCCCGCGCATCTTTTTTGTCAGGGCAAAGAATTCCCTCGGCTCCGCGTCCGGAGCACCATGGGGAGCACGAGTGACAAGTGCTTCAAGCGGCACCTCGCGACCTGCACCCCAGCTTTAACCGTCCGCACTTCGCATCGGGTCTCAACCTCGGGCACAGACATGTTTTGCAACAAGTCAACGCCCTCGCCGTTCACACTGGGTTTCGAGCGCCGGCATCGACAAGAGACTCCTTGCTAATGGAAAACCAGAGAGAGAGAGAGAGAGAGAGAGAGAGAGAGAGAGTTCAAACATGTCAATGCCAACGCCGTCCACACTGGGCTTCTGCCGGTGGCATTGGACATGCGCTACATGCACGTGGAAGCGCAGGGAGAAAACAAATGCCATCGGGCAACCGCAGCAAAGGTTATTCGCCCGCGCCGTCCGCACTCGGTTTCGGGCGCTGGCGTGAACAAAGGTGTAGCGGCATTGGGATTGGCACGCGGGCTAACAGCCGTCTGCGCTGGGCGCGCCCCGCCAGTCGGGCTTTGCAGTGCGAGGCAAGCGGCAGAGGGATCTGGGCAAAAATGCCGTCCGCACTAGGCATCGGGCCGGAAGGAGTACGGGCCGTCACTCTTCCTCAGGCAGCGTTATCCCGTACTCCCCGGCAAGCAGGGCGGCCCTCGCCACCGTCGAGTCTTCAGACGACGCGAAGCGTCGAAGAGCGAGTTTCACTGACGCTGGCGGACCTGTCTCCAAAAGGCAGCGAGGCGGCGGCCGCGCCAGCAACATGTCCGCCATCCGAGTGGCGCGGGAGAACATCACGTAGAGTTTTAACCACCAAGTGTCATCGTTGATGCCTCGTCGCCCCTCAGGCATCAACGATCCCCGCACACAACCACCGCCCCCCCTCGCAGTCACCCCCTATGAATACATATATATATATATATATATCTATATATGTATGTCTTGGACTTCGGAACAAACGTTCTGCTCGCGTCAAGGACCTTCGAGCAAAGCGCCCTCCTCCTCCTCCTCCAGTTCCTCCGCCCCCTCCCTTCTCCTGCTCCTGCTCCTCCTCATCCTCCTGCTCCCCCTCCCCCTCCGCACCCCCATGCCCCTCCTCGCGATCCCCCGCTTCCTCCTCCTCCTCCTCCTCCTGTTCCTCCTCCTCATCCTCGTTCCTGTCATTTCCCTCGCTCGCGCCATCCTCCTCCTCGTCCTCAATCTCTTAGACATCATCCTCCTCATCCTTGTCGTCATCCTTCACCTCATCGTCCTGATCCCCTTGCTTCCTCCCCCAGTCCTCCTCCTCCTCCTCCTCCTCCTCCTCCTCCTCCTTCTCCTCTTCCTCCCCCTCTTCCTCCTCAACCCTGGTTCCCCAGGGCGCGTTTCACCACTTTTGGAGGCGCAGCCCCGCCGGCGATGTTGGGCATGAAAACGAGCAAACCGCCTGAGACATCCCCACGAACTGACCGCGAACGAGCCCGTGCAACCACTCCTGGTGGCTCCCCTTAGGGGTGCTGAAACCAGCGCCCCGCCTGAGACATCCTCACAACCTGCTCTCCAAGCGAAGATTGTTGAGCCCAGAAACAGGCGAACCGCCTGAGACATCCCCACAAAATGGCCGCGAACGAGCCCGTGCAAACACCCCTGGCGGCCCCCCTTAGGGGTGCTGAAACCAGCGCCCCGCGTTAGACATCCTCACAATTTGCTCTCCAAGCGAAGGATGCTGAGCCCAGAAACAAGCAAACCGCTTGAGACATCCCCACAAAATGGCCGCGAACAAGCCCGTGCAAACACCCCTGGCGGCCCCCCTTAGGGGTGCTGAAACCAGCGCCCCGCCTGAGACATCCTCACAAGCTGCTCTCCAAGCGAAGGATGTTGAGCCCAGAAGCAAGCAAACCGCCTGAGACATCCCCACAAAATGGCCGCGAACGAGCCCGTGCAAACACCCTTGGCGGCTCCCCTCAGGGGTGCTGAAACCGGCGCCCCGCCTGAGGCATCCTCACAATTTGCTTTCCAAGCGAAGGATGTTGAGCTCCGAAACAAGCAAACCGCCTGAGACATCCCCACAAAATGGCCGCGAACCAGCCCGTGCAAACACCCCTGGCGGCTCCCCTTAGGGGTGCTGGAACCAGCGCCCCGCTTGAGACATCCTCCAAATCTGATGTGTGTTGAATAAATCTGAGTATGAGTAGGTCTGAGTATGATTATGCCGGAGTATGAGTAAGTCTGTGTATGAGTATGTTTGTGTATGAGTAAGTCTGGGTATGAGTAGGTCTGTGTATGAGAAACTCTGTGTATGTGTACGCCTGGGTATGAGTAAATCTGAGTATGAGTAATATTGTGTATGAGTAAGTCTGGGTATGAGTAAGTCTGTGTATGAGTACCTCTGGGTGTGAGTAAGTCTGTGTATGAGTAAGTCTGTGTATGAGTATGTCTGAGTGTGAGTATGTCTGAGTATGAGTAGGTCTCATTATGAGTAAGTCTGAGTATGAGTCAGTCTGAGTACGAGAAGGTCTGAGTATGAGGAAAGAGGAGGAGGGGAGGAGGAAAGAGGAGGAGGGAGAGGGAGTAGGACGCGTCCGAGAATAACAAGAAACCCATCTTCGGATATGGGGAAAAAAGGTGCGCGGAATTGCCTGTTTCGGCCGCCGAAAAAAATAGCGAGAAAATATATAAAAATAGGCGCCGCACAAGTCCCCGGGGATGCACTTTTTTTTCCCGCTATGTTTTTGTTATTGTTTCGCTATGTTTTCGCTATTTCTCTGCCCGCCCCCCTTCCTCCTCCTCCTCCTCCCGCCTCCCCCCCCTCCTCCTCCCTCCCTCCTCCTTCCCCCCTCCTCCTCCTCCCTCCCCCCCCCTCCCCCCCGCCCCTCCCCCCCCCCCCCCCCCCCCCGGCCATGCCGCCCAATAGAGGGGTCTCCGCAGCCTCGTGGGAGGGGAACAGGCTTTTTCTGTGCAAGACAAAAACCGGCGCCTGCGGCGCTTGTGATTTCCTCATGGTTCTTGAAATAATCGGCGTCGATCGTCATTTCGTTCACGTTTTTAATGACAAATCGGCGCTTGCGGTGGGTTTGCGCCATGAACTAATTCGTTTTGTAGAATTTACTTTCTGGTGAAAAAAAATCGGCGCCTGCGGCGGGCTTGCCATCTTCATGCTTGTTACGGCTTCAGTTTTTCATCGGTGCCTGCGGCGGGTTTGCAATCAGAGTTCGTTTCCTGATCATAAGATCGGCGCCTGCGGCGAGCTTGCCATCTTCATGCCGGTTTTGGCTTCAATGCAAAATCGGCGCTTGCGGCAGGCTTGCAAACAGTATCCGTTTTCTTCTTTTAAAAAAGAAATAGCGTCGTTTGCGGGCTTGCGATATACATGCAGATTTTGGTTTTGATTCAAAATCGGCGCCTGCGGCGGGCCTGCGATAAGACCACAGCGATCCCCGCCAAGCCCAACTCAGCGCCTTCACTCCTTTCCGCATCAGCGGGGGTGGGGGCTGGTGCTCGTGGATGCGGCAGGCCTGCTGCGGCAGGGTTTCCACTCGTGGGGGATGCTCGAAAAATGTTCCCCCCCGTCCTCCTCCTCCTCGTCCTCGTCCTGCTCTTCCTCCTCCTCCTCATTCCCCTCCTCTTTTCTTCCCCCTCCTCCTCCTCCTCCTCATCCTCCTCCTTCTTCTCCTTCTCCTCCTCCCTTTACCCCTCCTCGTGTTCGTCGCCGTGGTCATCCTCGTCCAACTCCTCATGTTCCTCCCCGCCCTCCTCCATCAACTTCTTCCTCCTTCTCCTCCTCCTCGTCCATATCCTTCCCCGTCTTCTCCTCCTCCTCCTCTTTCTGCTTCCTTTGTTTCAATGTGATTCGCCATGCGATGTCACGCAACCTCTCCGGCTGGAACTCACTTTCTCCTGACAGTTGCGCCGTTGCAGTTTCTTTCCCTTCTCTCTGCTTTGCCGTCGTGTCGCCGCCGCCGCTGCCGTTGCATTCGGGGCCTTGTATATCTTTGTTATTTCTGTAAGAACATACTACAGCGGCCTAATTTTGACCTATTTCACATCACTTGTTTTTTTTCTACATTTTTCATGCAATTAAGTTGTTTCCTGGATTATGAGGCTGTCCATTAGTAGCTGCCTTACAAGACAGCCGCAGGCTGTGCTGGCCGCTTCTCGGGCCCGCGGGCCACCCGCCCCCGCCGCGGCCCCTTCTTTGCCCTGGGGCCGCGGCGGGCGACCGCGCCGAGGGCGCTCTTCGGTCTCGGCGCTGCTGGGAGCTGGCGCGCCGGATGCGCATGGGGGGCGCCCGCGTGGCCGCCCCCCCGCGGCGCTTGGTTCGACGCGCAGTCGAACGGCGAGCTGTTGGGGGGGCTGGCGCTCGGGCCCGGCGACCGCCTGCCGGCGCAGGTCCGCGACGGGGCTGGCCAGGCGCAGGGGGTGGAGCTGCTGTGCGTCGAGGTCGCGCGCGACCAGAACTCGTGCGAGGGCGATCGCGCTGCCGCCGCGCGCTTCGCCCAGGGCCCGCGCGCGGGCGCGAGCGACGGCTACTTCGCCTGGCGCGCGCAGGCGGTCGGCCAGCATGTTCTTAATCGTTTGAAACTGTTTACAGTATTATGTATGGCGTCGATAATATTTGAAACCCCGACAGGGCCTTAATCCCTTGCCTAGCCGCTCCAGAGCGCCTACTCAGCTGCGCTGGCCTGTCGCCCAGCTCGGAGTCCTCGAGGGCCCGCTCGAGGTCCGCGACCTCGTCGTCCGGCGGGCCCCCGCCGGGGGCCCCTGCGCGCGAGCCCGGGCCCGGGGGGCCGCCGCAGCGCCTCTTGGCCGGCGGGGGGCCCTCCGCGGCGGGGCCCTCCTGCGCCGCGCGAGCCAGCGCTCCCCAAACCACTGCGCTGCACTGCCGGCCGCTGCCCTCGGGGACGATGCAACCGTAACAGCGCCAAACCGCCGCGTGCCTCAACGGTTTCGCACGCGTTCAACTAGTGCGTGCATTGCAGCACCCATCACACATAAACTCAATCAAGCATCAAGCACGGTATTCTATATTGTACTTACGCACTACACAAAACACTTCCTTCTCATCCGTCTATCCCGACTGCGCTAAGCACGCGCATGCTATGCGCTAGCGGCGGCACGGTGTCGCGCGAGTGGCGCGTCGAGCGTCGACGAAGGGGAATGGCGGGGGGGGGGGGGGGGGGGGGGGGGGGGGAAGAACGGCGAGGGAGGAGAAGGGGGCGTGGGAAACAAGTTTTTGTGGTTCTGAGAAGAATGCGGCGTCGCCAGTGCTGAAACCGATGGGCAGTCTTGAGTTTGTAAACGTAGGGCGAGGGTCTGATGAGACCCTCGCCCTACGTTTAGAAACTCGGCCACTGCTTTGTACGTGGCCAACTACTCCTGCCCTTCCACTCCACCTTCCCCGGCCGCTATCCCTTGCCATCGCCGTTTGGGTTCCAGTCCGAGGCTTGAGGCTTCGAGGGCGCTGCCCAGCCAGCTCGGTCGAGCCCGCCAGTAGCTGCGCCAGACAGCTGGCCACGCCGCCTGCCGCCCAGAGGACAACCCGCGAGCTTCGCCTAGAGGCCGAGGTCGGTCGGCTCAAGGCCAAGTGCGACAAGTGGCAGAAGTACCACGCCAAGATGGCCGCCATCAGAGACAAGCGAGCCAAATGCCAGAGAATGGCGCTGTTCAAGATCCAGTTGATCGCGGACAAAGCACTGGCGAAGGACCTGGCCCTCTTCGCAGCGCTGAACCACCTGCTGCAGAACCCGCCGAAGTACAGGGGTGACTGAGCGTTCCTGTAGGCAGCCAGCTCTTGAACTGAGTTGATGGCGCGGCGCGCAGGCCGCGGCCTGCCCCAGCCCTCCCGTCCTTCTTAGCTACACCTCCAAATTCTTGTCATCTCTCCAGCCCTCCCCCTTCCTACTTCCCAGCCCCCCCCCTTCGAGGCGGGCTCTCCGCTGAGGGGCTCGAGGCGCGGGCGCCCGGCACGCCCCCGGTCGCCGCTGGGCCGACGGCGGGCGGAGCTAGCACAAATGAAGGAAAACGGTGGAACTCTTCGAACAGCACTCCGAAGTTGCTTCAGCATATTGCGCGAGAGTCCAATCGCACTGTCGCGACTGGCAAGGCGGTTGCGTGACGCCACCGCCGTCGCGCAACACCTTGCCAGTCGCGGCAGCGAGGGGCCCCGACGGGGCTCGCCCAACGCGGGGCGATAGTTTCTATTTTGAGCCGAGCCCTGACGTGGCGCGAGGTGTCCAGAGGCGGCCGAGATCCGAAATTCACGAACCACACGTTGCTTGAGTGAAGACAAGTTTCAAGTTGAAAATTGCACATGACACAAAGCCAAACATTCTCGAAACAAAAATGCACGTGTCTTACGTTGAGGGGTCTAGATGAGGAACGTTCGGGCCTCGGTGCGTAGCCGATATGCACCAACATGCACAAACGAAGCACTTTAAAGGCCGTGGCCATTGGGGCTCAAACAACTAGCCAGCTTGGCGCTCGCGGCTGCATGTCCGACGCCGCGTCCTCGGACCCCGAGGCGTTGCAACCTGTAGGCGGCGGCTTTTCAGACGACGAGGTGCTGCAAGGTCCGCTGGCCGCCAAACGGCGCAGGAGGACCGTTGCCGCTGCTGATCGTGAGACTGACCGAGGTGCAACACTCTGCGCTGCCATCGTCGGCGACCGTGGAGTTGACATGCCAGAGAGGTGGCGCCTCAAGCTTGCTGAACACCTTGCTGGGCGCGGCGTGCAGGTGCCAGCGGACGATGGCCCCATGTTGTTGGGCATAGCCATCATGCATTGGCAACTCGCCCCCGCCTCGATCGACGTGGGCCCCCCTAGATGTGATGATGCAGTGGAAGAAAGCCAGACGCTATGGTGATGTACTTTGCTCATTGGTTTACCGTGTAGAGTCGGCCTCAGCGATAGCCCCAATTCATATTGACGTTGATGGCCGCCGAGGTTTGAGCAGCGTTCAGCGTGCATGTCGTGACCGTGGCCCTCTCCTAGCAGCTTTGGCAGGCGCCCCAGCAATCACTGAATATTGTGTTGTACCGATGATCATAGGCATTTGCGTTGTGCATTCAATATCATCGATCTTGGCTTGGTTGAAGCCCTGCTCTCGGAATGCCACCAACATCTTCCCCTTCCGCGCGCGACGGCCTCGGTCCAATGCTGCCCATCGCATATCTAAGCAACTCGTGTCCGAGGGCGGATGCGAGGGTCACTTCGGCGCCGTGAGCACGGGGGCGCAGGGCGTGGCCGTCGCGCGCCAGAGCAAGCGTGAGGTGGCCAACTCGTTGCACGTCCTGGGGCGTTTGGATTTCTCTTCGCATCTCGAAGATGCTCGGGGCGTGGCTGCTGCAGCTGGGAAGTTCCTGCAGGTTCTGAAGGGCCAGCCTGGGGTCGACGCTGATGCTCTGGCGAATGTCGAGATCGATTGGCCAGGCAAGTCCACCCTGCACAAAGCGCGGCCGCGGCTGGACCGACGGGGGGAAATTGAAGCGAACGCGCGCACCGAAGTGCGCAAGGGCATCGCACATTGCGAACGGGAGGCCGTCGGGGGGGAGATGGGGGGGGGAGAACGCCAACGGATAGCGAGGGGGGGGGGGGGAAGGAAGGGGGGGGGATATGGGGGGCGGGGGTGGGTGGGCGGGTGGGATGGGGTGGTGGTGTGTGTGTGTGTGTGTGTGCGTCGTGTGCGTGTGGGCGTGTGTGCGTGTGGGCGCGTGTGCGCGGTGCGTGCGCGGGGGATGGGGGGGGGGGGGGGGGGGGGGGGAAGGGGTGCGGGCATATTATTTGCTGGCTTTCCCAGGACATCGCGTGCATGCTGCTGTCCCGCCACCAGTTCCATGGCATCGCTGATGAGGTTCGGACTCTTCGCATGCACGCGGATGCTTCGCCAGCGTGCGGCGTCGAGGTGTTCGCCGTCCTCGTTGATCTGTGCGTCGGCGACACGATGAGTTTCTACGCGATGCCGTCTACAGTGCTTGGTCATGGGTATACGTCGACAGTTGACAAAATGATGGCGTTGTGTTGGGCAATGCGGCTAGTGCGCGGCCCGTCCGCCAAAGAGCTCGAACGTTTCTGCTCCGACATACGGAGCTTCACAGCCAACTTTGGAGTTGAGAGCGGCTTGGCAGACGCGGCACATGTCTTGGACGTTTTCGCCCATGGGATCAAGCAGCAACGTTCTCCGCAATGGCAGCTGCACGACTACATCTTTCCCAATTGCGCGTTCATCGTGGATTGGGGCCACTTGTTTGACGCCATCTTGAGAAACGCATTGAATGATTATCCTAAGTGGCCGTCTATGTTTGATCAGTTGCGGGCGCTGTTCAATTTCTTCGGCAACAACGATTATCGTCCCACGTGCAGGCTGCACGCCAGGGGGTTTGGCACCCTGGATTACGACAAAGTCTTGGACAGATGGTCCGCATCGTTTGCGAAGTGGCGCTACAGGACTGTGCGCGCCGTCGTGGAGCAAGTAGTGAAGTTGAGGAGGTTCGGCCAAGACATGCTCCAAACGCAGATCACGGGCGATGTGAAGGACCAGTCGACTCTACAGACCGTTGGTGATATATGCAACGATGTTTTTTGTTCTGGAAGTGGGTGTCCGCCTTTCAGGCAATTGGTATGCAAGTTTGACAATATTCGGTCGTGATGCAGCGATTGCGCGTGTCGCGCAGAGGAGTTGAAGAGGGGGCGACGGGTCATATGTGGGAGACCAGGGGGGCGATTACATGAGGCTCCTTCGTATGTGAAATCCAGCTGTGACGACATCGGCGAATGCCTGGCCAGCCTCGCCTTGGACGCGGTCGAGGGAGATCACGAGGTACATGAGGCCATGGATTTCATAGGCAGGCGATGGATTGGCGAATGTTCGGTCAAGATTGGGTGGTTGCAAGAGTGCCCATACTTATACGCTAATGTGTCTTCTCCTTCGGTGGCTCGCCGGATAGCCCAGCAGATGACAAACGCGCGGCCATGTATTCACCATCGAGCCTCTGTTCGAAATGGGAACAAATTGGAAAGGGCAACTCGAAAAATCGCAGATGACGACATCGAGTCAATCCCGACCGATCTGCTCGACGAAGAAGCTGTGTGGATACGAAAGCCGCTGTCCAGCCGAAAGGCGGAAAGGGGTTCACAGGTGCACGACGTTGGCCTCTAGGCGCGCTGCTGGCGCCGAGGTGCCATGGATTTTTTTCATCAAATCGGCTGCGCCAGAACCTCACGTTCATCGATGCGTTCACGCAGACTCCAGAATTGATAGACCTTCTCGAGTCCGAGTACAGAAACTACTCCAGGATTCTGCAGTTCTCATTGGGATACCAGTGCCGCCCAAGAAAACTGAAGGGCAAGGCCGTCATCAAGAAGGTCTACCGACTTGAGGAGCTTGCGCGAGAGGATTTGAGTTTTCTTTCTGGGAAGGTCGCCAACGGCGGCCAGAGAGCTGCCCCCGCGGAGCCGAGGGACTGCAACACGCCGATGATGGTCGAGTACTTGAGCAAGGTCATTGCACCCAGCAAGTCGTTCTCTTGCCCAGTCGATGGCCAGGCGTCTGATTCGCACTTCAAAGTGTTGCGGTGTTCCACAGCTTCCTGGAAAGTATGCCGAACCGTTGGTGGTCCAACGCGGGCAAGTTTGCATATTCTCTTCCAGAAGTATGCCGTGTTTCGAAATGATGAAGACAGAGTCGCCACTGTCTACCCAGATGGGCTTCCAGAGGACGGGGACGCAATCAAGCTGTCATCTTGGGGTAACTTGGAGCGCAAATTGTTGGAGTGGAAGGTTCGGCTATCGGGTGTGAATGGGTGCTGGGACCTCTATGATGCGAGGGTTGCCAAGCCCGCGCATGCTTTACATGGCGCCCAATGTCCCACGCGATGTTTGCTTCAGCATTTCAGAGAGAGTGGGTAGACCGCTGTCAAACGACACATCGTCCATACGCACGACTGCCTTGGGATCAAGGAGTACTCGGTCGTCGGATTCAGGAACAATAAGTTGTACTACCAATGCCTGCTCTGCCTCGAGGAGTGCTTCGAGAACGGCCTGGAGGCGTTGCACTCCAACCAGCCGATCTCTTACTGCAGCTGCGTCCGACAGGGCATCAATGCGGCGCCTGGTCTGGGCGACAAGGCGCACAGACAACTGCTCAGAGGTGGGGGGTGCTGCAGGCGACATCGGTCTTCCAGCTTTGGGGGGCGCGCCGCCAGCCCTCGCGCTGCCGCCGGCTCTAGCGGCGCCAGGGCAACCTATAGGGGGCGAGAGCGACACGGAGATTCTCCACGGAGTGGCCGAAGTCTTGCCGCCGCCCCCGCCGCCAGCTGGAGCGGCACCTGCTCCGCCGCCAGAGCTGCATGACGAGGCGGATCCACCCGCGAGTGATTCTGCCAAAACCGATCGCACGCCTTCCAGCAGCAGTTCCAGCAGCAGCAGCAGCAGCTCGTCATCGAGTAGCGACAGTGCGAGCGAGGGAGGCGACAGCGATGTTATCGTAGAGCCTCCTCCGCCTGTCGCCGGCCCTGCTGCTGCTGCCCCTGCCGGTTTGTACCCGCCAGTAAGTAATGGTGCTGCGCTGGCCCTTGAGGATGCTACGCTAACGCATGGGTAATGCAGGCTCAGGGTGAAGTGTCCCAAGCATCCAGGTTGCCAGAAATCTCGTTGCCATGGTGTTTCGCAAACGAAGAACCTAGGTGTGCTTGAGCCACAGGCTTCTTTGGCTGCGTGGATTGAACTTGGTAAAGCTCCAGACAGTCTCACTAAAGCTGCCCATCGTGCGCTCGGCGAGCCCACAGCTGCTCAGGTTAAGCAATGGTTGGATGATCATCCCGACGGCATTGGGCGATGAAACGCGTTGGCGCCGTCGTCGGCTGCAACTGCAGAAAACGCATAGAGTCGGGAGGGAGGAAAGGGGGCATCGGAGAGTAGAGGAGGAGCGATGGGGGAGGAGGAGATGGGAGTTGGAGGGGGAAGGTTGAGGCAGGGAGGAGGCGAGGGAAAGAGGAGGCGCACGGAGAAGACTCAATGAGAGGAGGTGCTGACGAGAGGAGGCGAAGGAGGCGGGGGGATAATGGGCGGGGGCGGGGGCGGGGTGGGGGGGCGGGGCGGGGTGGGGGGGCGGGGGGGGGGGGGCGGAGGGGGCGGAGAGGATGAACAATCGCCCCGCCGCCCTGAGAGAGCCGCATCCTCTCGCTCGCGCCCCGCGTCGCGCGCCATTCCCTCTCCGCGGCCCCACCGCCCCGCGGCAGCGGGCAGATTCGAGCGCGCCGAGCGCTCGCTCGGACGCGGTGCCTCGGAAGGTTTGGGCGCGGCCGTGGTCTCCGCCGAGGCCATCCGCGCTGCTCAGGGGCGGGGGCGCGCCACATGCACGACGCGACATTGCATCGCGCGCGTGCGCCTCACGCGCACGTAACACGTTGCACAGCCACAATGCGCGACTACATGCACAGGACGACAAGTCAATCGCACCCGTGCACATACACATTCACACGCTTGCGAAACACATGCCAACACGCAATCACGCATGTGAATACACTTCCACACACGCACGCGTTTACACATACCAGCACGTTCTTACATGCGCACCATCGCATGCATACATGTCGACTTGCACACCTATAGCACTATACATGCAAACGCGCCGATGCACTTGTTTGCCGGAAGGCCTGCACAAGACATACAAGTTATGCACGGAAGGCCGGTGCAAGACAAACACGTTATTTTTGGATTGGCTGCACAAGACAAACACGATACGCATGGAAGGGTTCCACAAGCCAAAATCGTTACATCTGGAAGGCCTGGACAAGACAACCACGTTACCTTTTGCAGGGCCTGCACTGCAAGCTCTGCAACCCTATACATGCAGACGCACATGTCGATCCCTCCGAGGGCGCCGCCAAGCCTACAGACGTCAGTTCCGCGTTGCGTCTACCCACCAACGCCCCCCAACCCATGCAGAGGCGACGCCCGGGCGAACTGTCGGGAAAACGGGGCCCAAGTAAACGCGGCGCGGCGCGTGGGCACCCGCGATGGCGGTGAACGCAAAGCTTCGCGGTTGGCCTGGGGCCATGCTGGGCCTTCTTGGAGCCTTGTCGGGCGCCTTCGAGATGGGCCCCGAAGCTCTCTGACAATGGCGACTGCTCCTAACCAAGGGTGAACGTGCTGGCCGCTGTCCAAGCGCGGCATGGCACCAACTGCCTACGCCCCCACAGTGAGCCCCCTGTCGGTGACAATCGCATTGGCAAACAGCAGAATCTAAGACATACCTGATTCAGATCAAAGAAAACGCATGACAAGGAACCACGAACGCCGACCGAAGGTGGAAAAGCCACGACGAACCACAAACGAACCACAAAAAAACAATGACACACCACAGAAAACCACGACGAACCACAAACTAACCACAAACAGAAACACGACACCCACCCCACGGACGGAACCAACTCCCTTACGAACCACAATTGAACCACGCACATACCACGACATGTGGCGCAAAACCACCGACATCCCATGCGAAATCACACGACCTTTTAAGAACAAAACCAAGACGACGCCATGCATGAGAACATGTGAGGTAGACGCTCGGGCGCGACATGTGCGGTTGCAAGCGGCGACGTATGCGCGCCGCTGCGCGCTGCCAAGACCGCGCGGCGCGCGCGATCAAATGGGCGCTGCCGCGGCACGCGCGCCGCCGCCCCTAACGCGAGAGATGCGTTAACCTGCGCCATCAAAGATGGGCCGCGCCATCGCCGACTCGTCATCGTGATTCGCCGCGGTTGTAACCTTGAGCGCGCGGCACGGCGGGTGAGTGGCATTGGGCGCCTTGGATGGGCGTGCGGGGTGCTCCGCGTCCACGCCCGCTGGGGGGGGGGAGCTTCGGGGGGCGGCAACCAGCGCCTTTCTCGCGCCAAGGCTTGAGCGTTGCAAGCGCGCCCGCGGCGGGTGTGGAAGAGGGGCACGGGGAGCGCGCGCGGCTGCGCGTTCGTTTTGGGTGGGTGGGCCGGTGGGGGGGGGGGGGGGGTCGGGGGGGGGGGGGGCGGGGGGGGGGGGGGGGGGGGAGGGGCCGGGGGAGGGGGGAGGGGCGGGGGCGAGAGGCGGCGGGGGGTGGCGGTACAAGGGGGGGGGGGGGGGGGCGGAGGGGTCGGGGAAGCGCTGGCCCGCGCGCATGCGTTCAGCGGCGCACCCAGAACTGCGCATTTGCGCAGGCGCGCGTTCGATTTCACGGGCGGCGCAGCGCGGCCTGGCGGCGTCATCGGCATGCGAGGCCGCCACCTGAAGAAAATCTTGTTGGACGGAGGATCGGGGGTGCCACGCTTATCGGGCTCGGCTGGATCATAGCATTGGCGGGGTGTGCTTGCCCTGAGCGCGTCGGCGCTATGCGCGGGGCCCGATGCGAATGGCGTTGCAGGCGCTGCGCTGCTGCGCTGCTTCATCGAGGCGGTGGACAGGCGGCCTGCGCGTCTTGGGGCCATCTATCCGGAGGGCCGCGGCCCCCGTGGAGGCGCTCGCCCGCTGGCCATCCGCCCTCGAGCGGCACGGCAGAACACAGAAGCACGGCAGAACAGGAGCACGGGAGAGCACACAAGGGCACAACAAACCACACCTCGCACGCGCGCCGACACGCGCGCCACGGAAATCACGTCTGAAACCTATTGTTTGGAAAACCACATCTGAAGAGGTGCTCGTTCAAATCGGGCCGCACGCACCCAGAAACTCCGCCGACGCGACCGCCGCGACGATCCGCACGGCAGACTACAGGAGCACGGCAGAACACACAGGGAACACAGAGGCACGGCAGAACACATAAGCACGGCGGAACAAGATCACGGCAGAACGCGCGGGCCGCCCCCCTCCCCCGCCCCCCATCCCTCGCGCCGCATTCCCCGAGTTCCAAGTCGCGGCGGACGCCGCAATCCGCGCACCCCCCTTCCCCCCCCCCCCCCCCTTTCATCGCCTCAACCCCAATCCTAGCGCGTGCTCGCCCCATCCCTCTCTGCTCTCAGCGTAACCACCGCTTCCCCAACGCATTGCCCCACTGCCCTCGCTGCCCCGTCACTTTTCCCGCGCGAGCCCTCCCGTCCCCCCCCGCCCGCTCCGCCCTCCCCCCAGCCCTTCGCGGCGCGCCAGAATTCGGTAGAGTCTAGAACATCAGCGCGCGGCGCAGTGCGTGGATCTTTGCGGTAACCATCTGCCACTCGCCAGTCCTTGGGTGAACGTGTCCTTGGGCCGCGCGTGGGCAACCCTACGCATTCTCGCAAGTGGGGTGCCGATGCGGCGCCTTGCGTCGGCGACGCACTTGCGCGAGTGCGTGCCCATGCGGGCATGGCGCCAATTTGTCGCGTGCAATGTTTGCACATGCTTGCTTGGCTTTCGTTTACGCAATATCGTTCAACTCGCCGCTCACTCTTCCTGCTGCCCCTCGCCGCCCCCCCCTCCTCTCCCTCGTCGCCTCCCCTCCTGCCCCTCGCCGGCCCCCTCCTGCCTCTTGCCTCGTTCATGACTCGAGACTTCGGCGTCCGTTTAATTCTCAGCAGTTGCCGCGGCGCCGTTGTTTACGGTCGATCCCCGCGCGACGTGCAGCATGTCATTGTTCACGGCATGCGTTTGCCAAGGTGGCCCCGAGCCTGCTCGCATACATTACAACCAGACATAGTTCAGATTCGTGGGGATGACGGTGGACTCAACACCAGATGAGGTAGAAATTCGCACGATCATTTTTCAACGCGTTATCGCATTCACACATTGCACATGCACTCCACCACCCACGCATGTATTCATACTGGTATATGGACGCACTCTGCTGGATACGTGCATGTATATGTACACTACATTGCGTTCGCTTCGCGCACGCATGTGCACGTTGCCAGGCGCCGCACCAGCAGGCATCGCACCCCGACGCCGCGCCAACAGACATCTTCATGGCACAGCAGACGTTATGTCGAGATAACGTCGGCGTCGGTGGGTCCCATTAAGGCGCTCCTACTATCCCCTGTTCAATGTTATGGGCCTTCCAGATGTTCAGACTAGGCCCTGGCGTTCCCTTCCTGATGCCGCTCGCTGTTTAACCATATGCTGCGTCCGCCCACCATGTCTTTTCTGGTAGTTTGAGAGGCGCCAGCACGCACATTCAGAACATGCTCGTGCTTATTTTCGCTCGGGCCTTTCTTGGCGACGAGGCGAGCGCCTCCTCCTGGCCCTTTGGCGGCCAAGCGCAGATGGGCATACTGGCGTTTCCTGGCAATGTGTACGACTGACCATCCGAGCGACGGTGAGATCTTCGAGTCGCTGCAGCAGGGCCTCGGCATCTCGAAGGACGACGACGACGACTCCGACGACAGCGGGGGGGCGCCTGATGTCGAGAAGGAGCTCTGCGAGCTCTGCGACGAGCCCATCACGCTTCTCGGGCTTCAACAGCGCTCCGCACACCCCAAGTGCGGTTTCAAGTGCCTGCACGAGTGTCTTTGAGATGCTCTCGGGGTTCGACACTCTCGGGGGTCGCATGATCAGTTTTCTTGGGCGCATCGAAAGCTTGCCCGCGCTGGGGCGCGCGATTCGGAAATTTGATCGCGCTGGGGCGCATAATCTGAGTCGCGAACGCGGTCGTTCGTCGGTTTGCGCGTTCTAGCGGCGCTTGCGCCCGCTTCGAACTGGCCCGAACAGTGGGCCCGAGCAGACAGCGGCCCCGAACGGAAAGGTGGAAACCCCAGCGGCTCCGAATGGAACGGGTCGTGGAGAGGAGCGCCGTGGTGGCCGCGCTTGCTGCGGTGTGTGCGGGGATTGGGTGCGCTCAGGCGTTGTGGTGCGCGCGGGCAGCTGGTGTATGCAGGGGCTGTGGTGCACGCGGGTGTTTCTGCGTGCACGGGCGGCGTTGTGCTCGCGGCCGCTGTGTTCCGTGCTCGCAAGCTGTTGTTGCGCCTGCAGGGTCTGGCGTGCCTTTGCGCGCGCGTGGGATATCCTGGACGGCCCATGGAGCTTCTCTTGTTTCGGGAGTCTCGGCAGTAACGGGCGTGACCGCCCTCCCCCCAAAACACCAATCACGTTGCGGCGGCCGCTCCCTGGCGACCGAAAGCCACCTGCAGCGCTCGCAGCGCTTCTGAAGCTGAATGACCCCATGTTGGCGCCCAGAACTGAACATGTAAATTTGGGTTATCCCGTCGATGCTGGGGGTGACACGCGCGCGGCCGCCGTGATTCGTGCCCGCGGCCTTTTTGTTGCACCTGCAGGGTCTGGCGTGCTCTTGCGCACGCGATAGGGAATCTGCTATGGATATCCAAGCGCCCGCTAACAATAGAAGCATAGGTTCGCCCCCTTCTGTTTTCCTCGCAGGCCATTGTTGCTCTCGCAGGCGATTGTTCTGCTTGCACGCCGCGGTGCTCGCAGGCTACTGTTGCGTTCACACCTGAAACAAAAAATGGGGGAGCAGCGTCGAGGAGGGAGGGACGGCACAATGCAGCGACTTCGGGGGGAAACGGGGGCGAGAGAGGGCTCTTACAGGACGTGCAGGAGGCCTACCAGACAACAGTTTTGCATTCTTCCACGCTTCGACGTGCCAGGAGGCACGGTGGTGGATCAAGCGGCTGCTGGCGCTGCTATGGGAGGTCCCGCGCGGATATTTTGGTTTGGCGCTGCTCCGCGCGCGCGCCAGGGGTGGCGCTGGCGGCGTCGCCAGGGGGGCCCACCGCTGATCCAAGAAAACAGCGCGGATTTCCGAGCGTTTATGTTTACGTCGCTTACGATGATGGGGCCCCAAATGATGGGCTGGGCGCGGAAGAGGGGCAGCCCCCGCTAGCAGTGGGTGAATCATGTGTACAAGTTGTGTCAGCACGTATAGCAGCGGTGCCAGTGCCCTTCCTCCCCCTTTTCCTCCTCCTCCTCCTCCTCCTCCACCTCCTCCTCCTCCTCCTCCTCCTCTCCCCCCTTTCTGAATTCCATTGTCGGGATGCGCTTTGTTTTTTGCGTCACAGTCGTGATGCGCTCCGTCGTTCCACGTCGCAGTCGTGAGGCGAGTCTCCGCGTGCACGCAGTCGCTCCACAATGTCTTTTTCGCCATATTTCCCTGAGCAGTTATATACCAATCGCGCACTCTTCTGCCCGCGCGTCCCTCCAGACGCTCGGCTCAGTGATTGGGATTTTCTTCAAGAGGCCCCACGAAGGAGGCCAGTATTTTTTTTGTCTCGTTTCATTTGTACGCTAATTGCTACATCCTTACTCTTCCCCTGTCCGGTTGTAATTCGGCGCGCCGCTCGCTGCATTCAGCTAGTTGCACAAGTTATTCTGGGCAGCTTTGTCCGCTTCGCAGTGACGCGAATCCTGGCGTGCATTGTGTTGTTGCAATCCGCTCCCGCTTCGCCTCGTTTCCCTCCGCCCCCCTCTTTTGTCTCACGGACTGGCCGGTCGACACACCTGGCGGTGTTGACTCCCTCGTTGCCCCTTTTTTCTCCTCCCCTGTTTCCCTCGTGCCCTGTAGGCTGGGCGCGGCCAGGGAAATCACCGCCCGTCGCCCGCTCTCCTGCATTGGCCTCGGCCCAGTGCGCGGGCGCGCCAATCGCAGGTCGGTTTGCGACATTTCGTTTCGCACAGCAGGCACATCCGCTTGGGTCAGGTTCGTTCCCCTTCCTCGCTCCTCGCTCCTCCTCGTCGTCCTTCTTCTCCTCGTCGTCGTCAGTTGTTGTTCAAGGAGTTGCTGTTTCAGGCATCCGCGTTGCG
>CAUYUJ010012113.1:239065-243458 GCA_963575745.1 Prorocentrum cordatum | reverse complement strand
GTTTGTCACAGGTAGCTCGTTTTGTTTGCGTCCCAATGTCCAGGGGGACATGTCAGGTCAATGGCAAAGAGCCTCGCCCACCACTTTGGAGGGGGAGCCGGCCATGGTACCGACAAAAGAGGTCAATGGCACAGAGCCTCGCCCACCACCTTGGAGGGGGAGCCGGCCATGGCACCGACAGGAGGTCAATGGCAAAGAGCCTCGCCCACCACCTTGGAGGAGGAGGAAGAGGAGGAGGAGGAGGAGGAGGAGGAGGAGTTTGTCACAGGTAGCTCGTTTCGTTTGCGTCCCAATGTCCAGGGGGACATGTCAGGTCAATGGCAAAGAGCCTCGCCCACCACTTTGGAGGGGGGGCCGGCCATGGCACCGACAAAAGAGGTCAATGGCAAAGAGCCTCGCCCACCACCTTGGAGGGGGGGCTGGCCATGGCACCGACAGAAGAGGCCGATGGCAAAGAGCCTCGCCCACCACCTTGGAGGAGGAGGAAGAGGAGGAGGAGGGGGAGGAGGAGGAAGGGGCATATAAAAATCCTCAGTGTGCCTGGCAGAGTCCCAACTCGCGTGGAAGCAGTTGTTGGCCACGGAGCGGCTCGACGCCGGCCGCCATCTCCGTCGAGGCGGCCCATTGAGCCTGGTCTTTTGGCGGCACAACAAACTGATGCGCTACATTTTCCTGCTCTTAGAGGGCGCCGACATTGAGAATGGCGACGCCCCTCCGAAGGTGCTCGAGATTCTCAGAAGCCTGCACGCGGGGCTCGATGGGAAGCACGTGGAGGACATCCACCAACACCTCCGGGACTTGGAACGAGGTCAAAAGGCCGACGCTGTCGGCGTGGTCGCGAGATACGCAGCTGCGTTGAAGTCGCAGGTGACCGCCGTCGCCCATCGTTTCTCTTTCTCAATCCTTTTACGTCGTCGTCCCCCTCGTCGTCGCCCTCCTTTTTCTTCTCGTCCTCCTCCCTGTTTGTTTTGACCGCTGCGCGCGGTCGGCCGATCCAGGTCTTGGGGCGGGCTGGCTGCGAGGTCCCTGCATGCGCGGATCTCGCGGTGCTCCATGAGATGGAGAAGCCGCCATCAGCGGTCACTGCCATGCGTTCCGTGCTGGATGGGGGTTCCCGGTCTGCAAAACTGCCCGCGTTTCGCGTGTCCCCCCCCCCCCCCGCCCTTCCCAAAACAGCCACTTTTGCGAGGCGCTGACGATGGCGGCGACGACGGCGACGACGACGACGACAGGAATCAATTTAACGTCGCGGAAGGCCCCCCCCCTCAAGGGCCAGGGGAGGGGATGGGGGCGAGGCGCATCCTGCCCCGAAGGGGAAGAAGGGAGTTGGGAAGGAACATATTTTAACCACTCCCGCGCGGCCCCTGAAAGGTTGCGTGCCGCGACGGCGCCCCGTTGGAGTGGGAGGCAATCCACGGGGCCCGCGGGTGGCCGTCGCCCAGTGCGGAGTCCCACCCGCACGCGACGTCCGCGCGGCGCTGGATTCAGCACTGGTGTTCGCGGGCACGAAGCGATTGAAAGGGGGGTGGATGGAGGGGCGGCAGGAGGGAAGGGGCCCAATGTGCGCAAGGAAGGAGGAGGGGGCCATCATTGGGGCCACCTGGGATTGATCGGCCCCCCATGCCCCCCCTGCCCCCGCCCATCCTGCGACCAAGGTGGGCGGAGCAGCTTCAGGGCCAGGTCGATCTGGACCAGGGTTGGCCAGCTTCTCTGCTTATTCGTGGACGCATTTACTGCTCGCCAGACGACGGCCACTTTGCATGCTTGGCAGCTGACAAATGGGCGGCCCCCACGCTGGCGGTCGAAGTTGCGGACCCCATTGCGTTTCACATCACCGCGGGCGAACCCAAGTGGTTTTTCTTGCACCGCGGGAATGTCGGACGTCTGCGACACGTACCAGCGCGGCCGGAAATTATAAGAGGAGCGTGCAGCCTTGCCGCCCCTCCCGCTCGTCGTCGTCTTCGTCGTCGTCGTCGTCGTCCTCCTCCTCCTCCTCCTCCGCCCGTCCTCCGTCGTCTTCCTGGCCGGGCTGGCATCTCGCGCAGGAGGAGCGCGGCCGATGGCCCTCGTGCCCGAGGGTCCAGAGGAGCCGGCGCTCGCGGCGACGTTGCGTGCAGGCACGGCAGTCAGCCGTGAACGCAGGTCGTCTAGCTTCCCCAAGCGGCGCGCCAAAATGTCTCCTGCTCGATTGCGTTGGTTCTGTCAGCATCTTGTGTCGCCGAAGTGAGGCAGTCCCTCGTGAGCTGGCTCGGACTGCCAGACAGCGACGCGGACTTGCTCGAAAGGCTGGTCGAGCACGCGCTTCCCGTGGCGGAGAGGGCGGCGGTGTTGGAGCTGTGCGCTTCGCCGCCCTCCGTGGACCCTCTGATGGAGCAGGTGCCAAGCCGCTTGCGCCACCCCCATCAATGCATTGCGTGTTTCTGCGGGTCATTGCATTTTGCATACAGTCAAAATCCATAGCAAGGGCGCGCGCCTTCCCCAGGGTACCCTTGCGCCCCCCCTCTCCTCCCCCCCCTTCCTCCATCTCCTCCTCTTCCCCCTCCTCCTTCTCCTCCTCCAGTATCCAAGGGTCTTGCGTCCTTACCTTCCGTCCTTATTAGAGATTTTGTCTGCATGCGTTGCGGTTGCATTGTTGTTGCGTTTCCGACAGGTCATGGTCGCCATGACCAACGACCCTTCCAACGAGAAGGAGTTCGGTGATGTCGCGGCGGCCCTCAAGAAGGCGAAGGCCCGGGCTTCCCGCGCGAAGCTGCAGAAGGCCCGCCAGGCGGGGGCCGCCTTCCGCCGCGCTCGCGGTCGCGGTCGCGGTCGCGGTCGCGGTCGCGGCCGAGGGCGCGCGGCAGCGGCCCCTGCCGTTGCTCCTGCTGCCGCGGCTGAGCCCGTTGCTGCCGCGGCCCCTGCCGCGGCCCCTGCTGCCGCGGCCCCTGGCGCCCCTGCGGGGGCCGCCGCGCCCCCTGCAGCGGGCGGGGGCACCGACCTCAGCGACTTCTACGAGGGGTTGTTCGAGGAAGAAGAGGTTCCTCCTCCTCCTCAGGCTCCTCCTCCTCCTCCCTCCTCCTCACCCCACTCCTCCTCTCCTCCTCCTTACTCCCTCCCCCTCACTCTTTCCTCCTCCTCCTTCCTCCTTCCTCCTTCCTCCCTCCTTATCCCCTCCTCCTCCCTCCTCCCCCCCCTCCCCTCCCTACTGCTCCCTCTCCCTGCCCCTCCCTCCTTCCTTCCTACCTCCTCTCACTCCTACTCCTACTTCTGCTCCCGTCCTCCCCTCCTCTCCCTACCCCTCCCTACTGCTCCCTCTCCTCAGTCTCCCTCCTTCCTCCCTCCCCCCCCCCTCCTCTCCCTGCTGCTCCCTCCCCCCTTACTCCCCCACCCTTACCCCTTCTGTCCCCCGCGGCTGGCCGACGGGTCTGGCCGGTGCCGCAGCGCTCAGGGGGCCTACTCGACCATCTTGGTCCACTCAGGGGGCCCGTGCCCCTCCCCCTCCTCCTTCCCTTCCCTCCTCCTCCTCGTCCCTCCGCCCCCCCCCCCCCCCCCTCCCTCCTTCCCTCCGGCGCGTCGAAGGCCGAGGGCCCCGCCGCGGCGGCTGCGGCCTTCGACGCTGCGGCGCCGGCCGTCGGGGGCCCTCCGGCAGCGCCGGCCGCAGAGGAGGACCCCCCTAGGAAGCGGGCGCGGTTGGCGGCGGCGCCCCCGCCCCCCGCGGCGGCAGCAGGAGGGGTGGGGGAGAGCCGCGCCGCGGGCGACTACAAGACCTTGGTCGCCCCTGGCGGGGCGCCTGTTTGGGGCACCCAAAATAGGGTGGTCAGGAGGAGGAAATGGAAGAGGAGGAGGAGGAGGAGGGAAGGAGGAGCAGGAAAAGGAAGAGGGGGAGGAGGAGGAAGAGGAGGAGGAGGAATAATGGGAGGAGGAGGAGGAGGAGGAGGAGGAGGAGGAGGAGGAGGAGGAGGAGGAGGAGGAGGAGGGGAGGAGGAGGCGGAGGCGGAGGCGGAGGCGGAGGCGGAGGCGGAGGCGGAGACGGAGGATGAGGATGCGGAGGTAGGGGGCGGAGGAGGAGGAGGAGGAGGAGGAGGGGGGGGAGGAACGGGGAGAAGGAGGGGGAGGAGGAGCTTGTCCCAGGTAGCTCGTTTCGTTTGCGTCCCAATGTCCATGGGGACATGTCAGGTCAATGGCAAAGAGCCTCGCCCACCACTTTGGAGGGGGAGCCGGCCATGGCACCGACAAAAGAGGTCAATGGCAAAGAGCCTCGCCCACCACCTTGGAGGGGGGCCGGCCATGGCACCGACAGAAGAGGTCAATGGCAAAGAGCCTCGCCCACCACCTTGGAGGGGGAGCCGGCCATGGCACCGACATCATTTCCCAAATGCGGGAGAAGGAGGGAGGAAGAGGGAGGATGAGGGAG
>CAUYUJ010012113.1:134065-236565 GCA_963575745.1 Prorocentrum cordatum | reverse complement strand
GGGATGAACGACGGAGGAGGGGGATGATGCGGAACTAGATAAGGAGGGCCCGGAGGCAGGGAGGGGGAGGATTTTCAAGATGACGTCAGTCAGGAGGCGGGGGAGGTCGACCATGCGGAGGCAGAAGGGGGGATACGGATGATTCTGGTGATGGGATAATGGAGGAGATGGAGGATGCTCACGGGGCGGAGGGGAGGGGCGGGCAGGAGGACCATTGAACTGCCTTGAGTCTCGAGGAGATCAGCCACTCGGACGCCACGGTCAAGCAGGCGAAGCTGACCCGCTGAAGCAGAAGGCGGCTTTCACCCCGAACGCCAACGACATCTTCAGCACCATCAGAGGCCACAAGGCGATGCGGGTTCGTGGGGGCTCGGCGTTGTCTGCACCATCGTCGGCAATGGCAGCGCATTCAAGTAAATGTGTATCCACCCTACCCTCCCACGCCAGATCAACTCTCTCGTTCGCCCGCTATGAATACAATATGATCCCATGGTACAGTGGGGGGACCAGCGAGGTACTAGTGCTTGCATGTCCACATTGTTACGCAATGTATGTTGAATTGACTGTTGAATAGGCGGCCAGCCATCCAAATAAGGCCAGCCAAATAGACTAGAGGAGTGCTGATGGCCCTTTTCTAGCGTTAGCCCATTTCCCGAATACTTCACAAAACCAGCTTGACTGTTAGCAATCGTAACGCCCGTCGTAAGCTCCCATCCCTACTGACGAACTCTGATGGGTTCCGGTACCCTTCCCCCCAGCCTCCGTTTCCCTCAGATCTCAGATGCTCGGTGGGTTTCGGGGGAGTTGAACTGGTGCGGGAAGGGGAAACGCGCCTCCCATCAGACAGCGGCTGGATCCGATGACGACGCTGCCAAGGCCACCAACTACTTCGACGAGTCTGACTTGGAGGCTCCGACCCTCAAGCTTGCGAAGAAGATGCGCTCGCATTTGCCGATGTCGCCGCAGCCCCCGCCATCGCGCGCGCTCAAGAGCGGATCGGCTGGCAAGGTGCCTGGCAGAGCCCCTTCCTCGCGCGGTGGATCTAGCGCAGGTCCTGGCAGTGCCAAGAAGTCCGACGGGAGGCAGGGCGTCGCTGCGAAGTCAGTTCGCGCC
The DNA here is from genome assembly GCA_963575745.1 of Prorocentrum cordatum. Taxonomy (NCBI): domain Eukaryota; class Dinophyceae; order Prorocentrales; family Prorocentraceae; genus Prorocentrum; species Prorocentrum cordatum. The sequence continues at coordinate 235,452 of CAUYUJ010012113.1, read as the reverse complement.
GCCGACGAGCTTGAGGACGACGAGGCTGATGCTGAGGATGAGCTGGGGCCTGAGGCTGAGGAGAAAGAGCGAGTGTGGCCAGAGTTCGAGAAGAGGATGGCCCCAGCCGCGTTCGCTGCCATGAAGAGGGAGTTGATCTCGATGTTCAAGCAGGCGCTCAGGGCGATCCCCTACAGCAGCGAGGCCAGCTTCAAGAGGCTGGACAAGGGCTACGACCAGGTCAAGGACGACGGCGACGTGGCGACTTACAAGTACAAGGAGACCAAGAGTGACTTCACCCAGAAGGTCAGCGAGCTCGACAACGACGTGAACGGCATCAAGGCGTGGCGCCAGACGAGTGACTCCAACCAGGCCAGTGGCGATCTCATCAAGAAGCTGGAGGAGATCCAGACGGAGGCCAGTGCGCTAGAGGAGATCGCCGCTGGCATCGCGGAGGTGAGATGGCAGCAACAGAAGGGCAAGGCCAAGGACAAGCGGGAGCAGACGACCCAGCTGAAGAAACGCGTCACCATGTTCGAGAACACTGGGATGCCGCAGGCGCTCGCGGCGGAGTTCGGCGGCCTGGTGCACGAGAATAAGGCTGTCATTAAGACAATCCTCCTTCTCCTCCTCCTCTTCCTTATCACCCTCGTCATCATCCTGCGTCCCCTCCTCGTCTTCATCCATCCCCACCTGCCCACTTTCTCAGCGCTGCCCTTCCCTGCTCCCCCTGCTCCGTCGGCCATGGAGGGTCCGTTCCATGCCCAGCTGCAGGAGTTCGACACTGGAGCCATGAGTAAGCTCGGAGCTGCCATCACGGACAACTGGGACATCATCGTGAGAAAAACGCAGAATGACGAGAAATTGATGACCAACCAAGCTGCGATGGCGTCGATCGCTCTGGGCAAGTGTCTGGGCGAGGTTGACTTCCGCGTGGAGTTCAAGGGCGGGGCCTTGGAGGCAAACGAGGCGTGCGTTGAGTTGGGTCGCAAGCCGTTCCTGGTGCTGACGAAGAACCTTTCCTGGAGCTGGAGTTCGAACAGCTGGCCGTTCCCTGGCTTGCCGTCCTTCGTGGTCAACGTGGGCCCCCCCCCCCCACTGTGCTGCTCAAGCTCGCGGCAGCGGGCTCTCTTCACCGCGGCGGCCTCACGGCTCTCAGCGCCTTGCAGCAGTGGGCCAAGAGCAGCGGGGATGATTGCTGCAAGAACGCATGGAAGGAGTCGTCAACAGCTTTCTTGAGCAAAGGCGACTCGAATATCTTGGCCTCGTTTAAGGGCCCCGTGGTTGACTACATCGGGGAGGTCGGGGAGTAGGCGGATACTCCAGCCCGCCGACCGTGCGGACGCATGCTGTCGCTGAGGGCGAGCGCATCGCTGCGGCCTGCGCGGGCAGGCCTGCTGCCAGCTGGAGCAGACTCGGCTGGCGCCCAGCACGCAGCGTGTCAAAGTGCAGTGGGCGCGCGCACGGAGGAGAATGAACGATGGGGGGTGGGAGGAGGAGGAGGGCATTGTTAAACGTGCGGGCGATGCATAGGATGCGCAATGACATGTTGAGGATGACGAACGGGTGAGGAAGGGCGCCGCGTGATGGGGCATGAAAGGATCACAGGGGATGGAGACGGATGGGGAGAGGGAGCGGGGAGGAGTAAGCTTATGAGGGCTACGGGGTGAGGGGGGGGCCTGGCGACGATCGCGAACCCAGCGACAACGACGGCCTGGGTGACGATTCGGGCGACGATCGTGCTGATGAAGATGATGGGCATGAAAACGAAGGCGACGACAACGACGGCATCAAAACCGCTTCGCGGCGACACCGCGGGAAAGGGGGGATGGAGATGAGGGTTGGGGGGGGGGGGGGGGGGGGGGGGGGGGGGTCTCGGATAACGTAAAACGAGCGGTGATGATAGTGACCCTGCGATGGAAGAGGGAAGCGAACGGGGGGCACGGACGGCGATGGGGATCATGAGGATTTATTGGGGTTCCGATTGGTAGTGACAGAGTGGGGGGTTCATGGTGATGTCGGTGATGCACCTGGGTAGGATGGCGCTCGTGCGCATATTCTAGCCGCGTCGAATGCACAGATGCTCGATGTCCATGATAATGATGCGGAGGGCACGGGGGGCGCGCGGGAAGGGCGTAAAGGAAGGGGGGATCGTGGATGACATGAGAAAGGACGCGGGGGGGGGGGGGGGGGAATTGTGGAGAGGATGAGCAGGGCGAGGAGGACAGATAGGACGCACGCACTGGGGGGAGAGGAACACCATGAGGAGGGCGGGGAACGAGGAGGGCGCCAATGTAAGTAAGCAGACCCGAATTTCTTCGAGTCGATCAACTCGGCGATAACGCGGATGCCAATTTGGCATCCGCATTATCGTCGAATAGATCGGCTCTCTTCGGCATCGGCACCCGCGTCTCTACAAAGATACGTACTGCCGAGTTCTCCGTCATCGTGGTCATAGCCACCGCCCTCGCCGTCTGCGTCGGCGCCGCGTCCGTCGCCGACGGCGGAAACGAGATTGACAGAATCTGCGACGACGATGGCGGTGACCACGATGGCGTGTTCTATTGCGCCTTGCGTTCTACGTCTCTGTATGCCTCTTTCTTCCGCTCTCCTCGGCCTCTCTATCCCGCCACTCCTGATGGTATCTATCCGTCTCCCCCTGGCCATGCTCCGCGACCCTCGCCTCCCTCGTGGCCCCGCGCCGCCCCGCGCAAGCTGCTGCGGGCAGCTGCGCGGGTGCCCAGCCAGAGAGGATAAATGAGCGCCAGCGGGTTTTAGTACTGCCTCCCGCCGCTCCCGCCAGTCGGTTTCAAGTTCTAGTTCCGACGCTCGCCTTCGTTGCGTAGCTAGCCCCCCTGTAACCTGCACGGCATCTTTATTGTTGGACCCTGGGGTTCTAAATGCTTAAGTTTCCAATGTTATGACACATGGGATTGGCTTTAGTTTTAGCAGCAACTGGCTTCAGCGCCTGGAACCACCAGAAAACCATTACAAAACCATTACAACCTTGACATACCTTTAACGAGCCCACTGCACGCCAGGATGTCGTTCCCTGGAGACTACGCAGGCGCAGCTGGGGCAGCGCGCGCGGGCTGGCGCCGCTGCGCTGAGCAGCCGCCCGGCAGCGAAGAACGCGGCGGCGCCGGGCGCTGCGCGGGCCCTGGCGAAGCGGGCGGTGGAGCTCTGGGCGGCGATGGCGCGGGCGAGGCCGGCGAGGGCGGGGAGGTCGCGCTGGGCCGCGACGCCCGCCGGGGCGCGAACGTCGATCATGCGCGACTTCTCCCAGGATCGCGCGGCAGCGGCCGGGCGCGCTGTTGGAGAGCGGGCTGGCGCACCTCGAGGGCCAGTTCACCCAGCCGCTGGCCGACGAGAGCCCCGTCGATCCGCTCGGCCTTTGCGTCGCGCAGTACCTCAACGCGGCGTTCTTTGTGGCGCGCCCGCCGCCGTCGCTGGAGGTGGGCGAGGCGCGCGCGACGCGCGCCCTCGGCGAGGCCATCGACGGGCTGCTGCGCGGCCAGGTCGTCGAGGTCAGCGACTTGCTCACGCGGGTGATCAAGGCCAGGGCGACGGCGTTGCGGGACGGCCCCTGGCGCAGCGCCCGCGGGCCCACGCTGATCCCCAGCGAGAGCGTGCCGACCGGGGCCTCGCAGGACGAAGAGGCGGCTGCCGAGCGCGTCGAGGCTCGCGAGATGAAGGTCGCAGAGCTGAGGCGGCGGCTTGCCGAGAGGAGGCCGCCGGGGTGAGGGCCCGGCCGGGGGCCCTTCCCAGATCGGGGGGGAGCGGCCCCTGCAGGCCATGCCCTCGCGGAGGCGAGAGCCCAGACCCCAACGGGGGCGCCCGTGGCCGGCTCGGCCGGGGCGTTCCGGAGCCCGGCGGGCCGCGCGCCAGGAAGCGAGGGCTGGCAGACGGCGGGCAAGCGGGCAGCGGTGGCGCCGCCGCCCGCGGCAGGAGCAGGCGAGGCGCCAGTGCGCCGCGTGGAGCTGCTCGTCGACGGACGCGGCGGCAGGCGCAGCCACAGCCCCCGCCGACCAGCCGCGAGACCTGACCTTCAGGGGGGCGAAGGCGGCCAATCCGGAGCAGCCAAACGAGAGCCGGCACGAGTGGAGGTCGCGCGTGGGCCTTTCCCGTTTGGCCCATCGAGCAGGGCAGGGCCGCGAAGGCGGAGCAGGTCGCGGCCGCGCGGGCTGTCATGGCAGGGTGCAGCTGCGGCCGCGGGCCCCGGCGGCGGGCCGCTGAGCTGCCCGCGGGAGTTGAGCGAGGGGGGGCCGCGTGGGCCTTCGGGAGATCGCGCCGCCGCGCGCCCGCTACCGGTGCGCGGCGAGAGCGCGGCCCCCCTCGCGACGGCTGCCGCGGGCTCGGCGCCCCGGGCCGCCGCGGCGGAGGAGCGCAGCATGCGTGGGGTCTGCGCTGGAGGAAGCTGCTGGCTGGTGCCGGCGGCAAGGGCTGCAGCTCTCGCTTCCAGCTGGTCGTCGCTCTGCGCGACTTCGCGCATGAGGCGCCAGGGGGCGTCGGGCGCTTCATCGGCAGCGCTCCGCCAGTGCAGCGCGTGCGCCTCGAGAGAGTTCGCGAGGTGTTGCCGCTGCCAATTCCCGACGCCCCCGGCTTCCTGGCGCGCCGCGCCGAGTGGCTGGACCGAGGGGGGGTGGGCGCGGCCGGCCTGGGCGCGGCCGTGGCAGAGGGTTGGGCGGTCATGGTCGCGCACGCGCAGAACTACCAGTGCGCGGGCCACGGCAAGGGGGGCCCAGTGCCGAGAGGGCCGCTGGCCGCGTCGCAGAAGAGCTCGACGCGCGCGATCAGGGAAGCCGCTACCTACTTCGCGCGGGGCTCGGCTCAGGAGATCGAGGCCCCCGACTGGACCGAGGTAGTTGCCGCGAGGGACGTCGCTTACGGCGGCGAGGAGGTGTCGCGCGCGCTGGGCGGCGCGCTGCCGGGGCTGCCAGCGCGCGGCGTCGCCGCCTCAGTTCGCGCGCTGGAAGTCGCGGACGAGCGCGCCCTGCTAGCGAAGGCCGAGTAGCCAGAGGAGGTCCCGCGGGCTGCCATCCAGGCTAGCTCGATGGCGGAGTGGCATCGCGTCGGCGCCAAGCTCGTGGAGTTGGCTTCGCCGCGCCCATTGCCGACGAGCGGATCTTCAAGGTCGGAAACCAGAAGGTTCTCGCGGGCGCCTGCGGCGCGGCCGAGAGCGGGGCGTCGACGCCCGGCCACTCAGTGGCCCAGCGGCCCATCATCAACATGGCGCCCGCGAACTGCTACCAGAGGACGATGAGGGGCGACGTCGGGGCGATGAGTGCTTCGCCGTCTTGGGTCGCCATCCCCCTTCCGGAGGGCCACGTCCTGCTCAGGTCGCCCCATGTTCCGGCGCCATTTGTTTGGTTTTGCTACGAGGTGCCCGAGGCCCGGCAGCCCTACACGACGCTCACCGAGGCCATCCCGAACGAGCTCATCGGCATTAGCGGCCCAGGGCGAACACACATTGCGCTGCACGTCATCCCGATGGGTTGGGTCAACGCTGTCACGCAATTCCAGCACTGCCACCGGCAGCTGGGGCTTGGGCTGAAGCCGCTTGCTGCGGGCTTCCCGCCGGAGGCGGAGTGGCGGAAGGACCGGCCGCTGCCGCTCAAGTCGAAGCAGCTGGAGCAGGCCTGGGTCCAGTACTACCTCGATGACTGGGACCACGGTGAGATCGTCCCAAACAGCCTCGCGAACGACCTCGCGGGGTCCGCGAGCGCGGCGCAGGCTGAGCAGCGCGAGGCCTACGCGCGAAGCGGCATCGCCGTCGCCCAGGACAAGGCGAAGCACCGGGAGCTGATCCTCGCGCGGATGGGCGCCGGCGTCGACGGCGTCACGGGCCGCGTGGGGGTCGCGACCGAGAAGCTGCACCTCCTGCTCGCGCTCACCATGTGGGCCATGGGCCAGCCGGAGGTCACTGTCAAAGCGATGCTCGTGGTTCTGGGCAGGTGCGTGCGCGGAGCAAAGTCTCAACGTCTTTTCATGGGCTTCTTGAGTGACTGCTGGGCAGTTGGCCAGTGGGCTTGCCCGCGCGCGGTCCCGGCGCACGTGCGCGCCGAGCCGCTGCTGTTCTGCATGGCCCTCGCCCTGGCGTGCACCGACCTGCGGGCCAAGAACGACGCGCGCGTGGTCGCCGCCGACGCGAGCGAGCAGGCCGGGGGGATCTGCTACTCCGCTGGCCTCGTCGAGCGCGGCTTGATGGCAGCGCCCGGCGAATGGGGGGCTGTGCGAGGAGGGCCAGCGGCCTGATTTTCAGGCGCCGCAGACCGTCAGGTGGTGGCCGCGCGTCGTGCTCGTCGAGCTCTTCGCGGGGGCTGCTGCGGTCGCCGCGGCTGCGGCGCCGCTTCCGATGGGCGCGGTGGCCCGCCTCAGCTCGGAGATAAACTCTGTTGCGCGGAGGCTGGTCCGGCGCCGCTGGCCGGGCGTGATCGAGCTCGACAACGTCGACGCCATTGGCTGCGAACGCTTCGGCAGGATCCTCGAGGGTTTCAGGCGCGACGCCGACTGGGTCGCCATCGCGGCGGGCAGCCCGCGCCAGCCCGCGCCAGGACCTGTCCTCGCTGAAAGTGATTGGCAAGGGCCTCGAGGGCGAGAGGCCGAAGCTGTGCGGGGAGATCACCGAGCTCATCGAGACTGCCGATCGGGCGTTCGTCAGGCGGGCTGGCTGGTTCGTCGAGAACGTCTTCAGCATGGGCGTGGAGTCGAGGGGCCAGTTCGCAGAGGCGCTGGGGGTCATCCCGCTGCTGCTGGGCGCGGAGCATTTCACGCACGCGCAGCGGCCGCGTCTCTTCTGGCGCCCCTGGCCCGCCGCTGAGGACCCGCCGCCCGGCGCGGTGGTCGCCGAGAAGGGCGAGGGTCTCAGCCGCTACCTGAAGGTGGAGGTCGCGATGCAGCGCGCGCCAGCGGCGCTGGCAGCTGCTGGGCCCAGAGGTGGACTTGCCCTGCTTCGCCCGGCCTATAACGCGGCGCCGTCCGCCACCGCGCCTGGCGGGGCTGGAGCGGGCAACAGCTGCAGCGCAGGGGCGGGCGAGGCCCTCCTGCGGGACCGAGCCCGGTCGCAAGGTATCTAGGCTGCCCGTTGCCGAGGAGCGCGGCGTTCTCACGGGGCTCGACCGCCGCCGCTATTTCGAGGCTGCAGTCAGGGACAGCGTTGCGCCTGAAGCACGGGCTATCATTATGGGAGGTCTCATCGGCAATGCCTACTGCGTCCAGTGCGTTACGTTTCTTCTTTGCTTTTGGCTGGCCCAAGTCGGGGCCCTCGCCGCGGCGCCGCCGGGAGAGCTATGCGTGCGCGCCGGCGAGCGAGAGGCCAATTTGAACATCGACGCAGACTTCAAACGGCCGGGCCTCCGGCATCCCACGGCGGAGCGGAGCCTCATCATCGAGTTCTTGCGCGTCGCCGACCGCGGTGACGCGGGCGTCAGGCTGGACTGCAACGCCCCGTACAGGGCGCGCGCCTGGCCGAGGTCGGCGCGGCGGACTTCGCTGCGGGCCCGGCGGGTCGCCGAGAGTTTCCGCGGCAGGAGCGAGGTGGGGGTGCCGCGACGTCGCCGTGCACCGCTGCCTCTACCTGCACCTGCTGGATGCCCAAGCGGTCGCAGTCGCCTGCTCCAAGTGCAGGTCGAGCGCGAGGCGGCTTTAGCCAGGGATGCTGTTGGCAGGCCGCCACCCGCTGCACGGCTGCTGCGGCGCCGACGACACGCCCGCCGATGCTCAGAGGCCAGCAACATATGTACACGTACGCGGTTAGCTTCTCCTGGAGTGCGCGTCAACGCGGACGTTCGCGCAGGCAAGACCGCGGAGGGCGTGCATGTACATATGTCGTTGCTCGCCCAGATGCGCCGTCGCGCTGGGCACGCGCACGCGGCATCCAAATCTCGGAGAGTGGCAGCAGAGGCGCTGGCGCGGAGGGCTGCGCCCCGGAGCCGACCCCTCCGCGAGGCGATGGCGACGCCGCTCGCGCGCCAGCGGTACCAGCAGCCAGTCAACAGCATCTTCGACTGGTGGCTGGAGCAGCAGCGCGAGGTCACGACGCCAGTCCAGGCCGATGCGGGCCTCGTGGGCTACATTGAAGGCCGCTGGGCAGCAGGGGGTTCGCTGTTCGAGGTGAACACCGCGATCGCTGGGATGTGCTGCCACTTCCCCCTGCTGCGAGGCCACCCGCGGGAGAGCTGGCGCTTGGCTCGGACGCGGCAGCGTCGGGGGCCAGCCGGGCGTGCGCTGCCCATTGGCCCGCTGATCGCGCTGGCGTTCTCTGTCGATTTCGTCGTCGCGGGCTTCCCTTCGGCCGCGGCGGCGCTGCTTTCCGCGTGCGACACCTACCTCCAGGCGAGGGAAATTGCGGCCCTTCGGTGGGCAGACATCCCGCTGCATGAGGGCAGCGGCGCGGCCATGATCAGGCTGCGCGACGCCAAGGGCCAGCGCCAGACAGGAGCTGGTGAGTTCGTGATGGTGCGCCCCGGGCCGGCAGTGCAGCTGCTGGCGACGGCGCGCCGGCGGCGCCGCAGCTCCTCGCAGGGGCGCGAGCAGCGCGAGGAGCGAGCGCTGGGCACGTCGCCGGCAGCGTTCCACCGCGTCTTCGCGGATACCAGGCCCCTTCTGGAGCTCGACTGCCAGAAGCTGACGCTGCGCCGCTGGAGGCGCGGCGGCGCGTCGGCCGACTTCCGCGCCCACGGCTCGATGGTGACGACGCTCCTCAGGAGGCGCCGGGCGAGCGTCCGCGCGGCAAGGCTGTGCGTGCAAGACGCCGTGGAAGAGGCGACGACGCTCGACCTCTCGCCCGCCCAGCGCACTCGCTGCCTGCAGCTGGCACAGCGAGTGCAGAATCGCTCGCTGTCTGCCCGCCCTTTTTTTCCGCCCCCCTATCCTAACCTTCAAGAAGGACGGAGGACGAGGAGGAGGAACGCGCTCAGGAGTTCTCGTGGGTTGGAGCTTGCTGTCAGGGTGCCCAGTAAAGGGTCCGTGGAGAGTAGTTGCCAGACTCTTCCCAGGCGCGGAGTGTCCTTGCGGCCTCCGGGGGTGCCCAGGCGCGCCTTTCCCGGCCGGCGTTTCGCCGCGCGCAAGGGAGGGGCATGCTTGGCCCTCCGATTGTGGGAGGCCTGTCGGGGGGGGGGTTCGGGCCCCGGGCAAAGCGATTTTGGGCGGAACGCTCAAAACGGGGGAGGGGGATAGAGCATATGGTATCATTACAAGGGGGCCTATGCGGCCCCCCCCTTCCGAAACGAGCCCGCCTTTTAAACCACGTTTAAAACCTGCAGTCGTTTCGGCCCCCCCGTGAACGATCGAGGAGGCCTCTGTGAGAGGCTGGCGAGTAGAGGCGGTCTTTGGCGCCTTCACGCGCCTCGGGATCCGCCTTGTCAGACCCTCGCCGTCGACAGGTTTTCCCAGGCGCGGAGTGTCCTTGCGGCGTCCGGGGGTGCCCAGGCTTGCTTTTCCCGGCCGGCGTTTCGCCGTGCGCGAGGGAAGGGCATGCTTGGCCCTCTGCCTGTGGGAGGCCTGTCGGGGTGGGGGTCGGGCCCCGGGCAAAACGATTTTTGGCGGGGCGCTCATAATAGGGGGATGGAGCATACATATATGTATGTATATATATATGTGTGGGAGAGAGCGTATGCATGTAAGTATATAGTTGCGTATACACGTACACATACATGAAAACCACCTATACCTATACATATATATATATATATATCTATATGTATACTCACATATATACGCATATGTGCAGGCATGCGCGTTTACCAATGTATGTGCTTGCGCCGACATACGTAACTTTACAATGTCCTAACAACTGGCACGTTATGTGCATGTATACGTATATGTATACAGATGCGCACATACATATATACATCCGTAGCACCCCGCAGTTGCGGATAAGAAGCCCGCCTCAGGCACTAGTATTGCACAGATTGTTGACGCTTCGCGAATCCCCCCCAGCCCATGCAGCAATGATGCCCAGAGGAATTGTCTCGACCAGGGAAGTGGGCAGCACACAGAGGAAGCCATTATGAGACATCTTGGGATATCTTGAGCCATGTTGGAAGTCATTTTGGGCTCTCCCAGGCGCTCTTGGAGTCATCTTAATCAGTGTCCCCCCCAAACAAGCTAACATGTGGCTATAACCTTCGTGAAATCAATGATTGGGCATTCTCGCCGAGGCCTCTTGGAGCATCTTGGGTGCTTTGCGGGGGGTCTATTTGGGCCTTGTGGGGGTCTCGTGGGAGCCTCCTGGGGGCCTCTTGAGGGCCTTGGGGCCATTTTGGGGCCATCTTGGGACCTCTTGGGGCCTCCTGGGCGCTTTTTGGGGCCATCTTGGAGGAGATCGATCACAGGAGGGGGGTGTTCAATTAGCGTCCCCCCCCCAAGAGGCCAAAATTGGGCCAAAATCTTTACTGAGTTTTGCTTCCTCGCCGAGGCCGTTTTGGACGCCCTGAAACCTCGCGGCCCCCCCCCCTCCCCTCCAGGTCCAGGGGAGAGGGTAGGGGGAAGGGTAAACCCCTTCCCGAAGGGGAAGTGGGAGGGGTGGAAGAGGAAACGCTGTAAATCACCGACGTCCAGAGGGCTGGTGGGATTATACACCGAGCCCGCCGCAGGGGGGCATATTTTTTCCGTTAACGCAATGTTGTTGGGTCGCGGGGTGGGTCGTAGCTGGGTCGCGGGTGGTCGCAGCTGGGTCGCCGGTGGGTCGCGGGCGGGCCGCGGGGTGGGTCGCGGGTGGGTCGACGGGTGGGTCGTGGGTGGGTCGCAGCTGGGTCGCGGGTGGGTCGCGGGCCGGGTCGCGGGCCGGGTCGCGGGTGGGTCGCGTGGTGGGTCGCGGGTGGGTCCTTGTTGGGTCGCGGGTGGGTCGCGGATGGGTCGCTGGAGGGTCGCGGGTTGGTCGCGGGTGGGTCGCGGGATGGTTCGGGAAGAACGACGACATTAAACAAGCAGCAACAAACAGCAAGCAACAAGCAAGCACAGCAGTAACATCAACAACAACAACAACAACAACATCAGCAACACCACCACCACCACCAATAACGACAGCAATAACAACAGCAATTATCTTACCCTCATGCGCGGCGATGCTTCCACACGAAGAATGCGACCATCATGATAACCATCCCTTTAATGGGGGACTATTGTTCTATAGCGGGGTCTGTCATTCCCATTCTCAGATCTCCCGCCCAATGAGGGTCTTGCAAATACATCCTGCGATTAAGGTTCAACATATCTTTCCTCGAATACGCATGCCCGCGCCTTGCTGCGCAGATGCGAGACCGCCAGTGGAACCGCAGCCAAGGGTAAAGCACAAGGAAGTATCGAGCGACAGGATTGCCTTGGTGGAGATGGGGGCTGTCGGCGGCGAGGCAAGGACCTGGCCCTGAATAGAAAGGGGTGAAGTGTCGAGCAGGGCCGCTGTTGTTGCTGGGAGCGGCGCAAATGCTGAAGGGAGTAGGGCGGTAGTCCAGCGTAAAACAAAACGAAAACTCGAGCGGGAGCGCTGGTTTTGTTGGGACGGCGGTAGTCGGCGGCGAGGAGGAACACCTCCTTGAGGAAGAAGGGAGGAAGTCTCGAGCGTGAGCCGTGTTTTTGTCTGGACGGGGGCTGTCGGTGGCGAGGAAGAGCACCGTCTTGAGGAAATATAGAAGAAACCTCGAGCGGGAACGCCGTTCTTGCTGGGAACGGCGCCAATTCAAAAGAGAGTAGGGCGCCAGTCCAGTGTAAAACGGGAGGATGTCTCGGGCGGGAGCGCTGGTTTTGTCGGGACGGCGGTTTTCGGCGGCGACGAGGAGCACCGCCTTGAGTAGAAAAGGGAGTAGGTCTCGAGCGGGAGCGTTGTTGTTGCTGGGAGCGGCGCCGATGAGAGAAACAGTAGCGCGCCAGTTGAAGGTAAAAAAGGGAGGAAGTGTCGAGCGGTAGCGCTGGTTTTGTTGAGACGGCAGCTTTCGGCGGCGAGCAAGACCACCGTCCGAAGGAAAAAAAAGAAAAAGCCTCGAGCGGGAGGTTGTTCTTGCCGGGAACGGCGCCAACTCAACAGAGAGTGGGGCGCCAGTCCAGCGTAAAACGGGAGGAAGTCTCGGGCGGGAGCGCTGGTTTTGTCGGGACGGCGGTTTTCGGCGGCGACGAGGAGCACCGCCTTGAGTAGAAAAGGGAGTAGGTCTCGAGCGGGAGCGTTGTTGTTGCTGGGGGCGGCGCCGATGAGAGAAAGAGTAGCGCGCCAGCCCAAGGTAAAACGGGAGGAGGTCTCGAGCGGTCGCGCTGGTTATGTTAGGACGGCGGCTTTCGGCGGCAAGCAAAAGCACCGGCCCTGACTGAAAAAGGAGGAAGGCTCGAGCGGGCGCGTTGTTGTTGCTGGGGGGCCCGTTTTGGCGCCCCCCCAAACCGTTCGAGCGTGAGCTTCATTTTCAATGCACATGTAGCCGGTGACGAGGCGATAGCGCTAAAGCGCTTGGGGGGTCCAGCAATAATGATTCTTTAGCAGCTATACAACAGCAACAGCAACAACAACAACAATCCCCACCTCAAAACCTCACTTCAGCCACGCGCCAAAGGACAATGAATGACCGTTCGGCCCCTCATGTATGTATATATATATACATATGTGTATACGCACATATATATATAGATAGATAGATGTAGGTATATGTGTATATGTCTATAAATACATGTATGCATAGCCACGAAGCCTCTCCTGGCGAAGTTGTTGCGCGGATCTGATGAACGCGGAAGTCTGGGTTTGCCGGGGGCCGATCATTTCTTACGTGCCAAGGTATGTGTTCACATTGGGCAGTGGGGTGGTGGCGAGTGCCAGCCTCCTTTTAGCGAGGTTGGGCCACATTCCTTGCTTATGTAATCCGCCGGCCCCCCTGTGGGGCCACCAGGCTGTAGGCCTAAGCTTCGCAGTTTCCTGTGCCAGTTGCAGCTTTCAGTTTTCCACTGTTACAGTTCTGCTTCTTGCTGCTTACTGTCCCTTGTTGACTTATTGCTGCTTATTGTTCCTTGTTCATGGACCGCGCGAAGGGGGGAGGCCCAAAACGGGCATTTTTACCACGCCCTGGGAGGGTTCTCAGAATTTCTGGGGGGGGGGGAATTGAACCCCCTCACGCAGATCGGTGGGGTCAGGGTCCAAAAACACAAAAGATTTGCCACATTTCTGACATTCGATGGCACCCCTCACGCAGATCGGCGGGGTCAGGGTCCAAAAACACGAAAGATTTGCACATTTCTGACATTCGGTGGCACCCCTCACGCAGATCGGCGGGGTCAGGGTCGAAAAACCATTAGGGATTTTCCACATTTCTGAAATTCGGTGGCACCCCTCACGCAGATCGACGGGGTCAGGGTCCAAAAACACAAAGGATTTGCCACATTTCTGAAATTCGGTGGCACCCCTCACGCAGATCGGCGGGGTCAGGGTCCAACAACACGAAGGTCTTGCCACATTCCTGAAATTCGGCGGCACCCCTCACGCAGATCGGCAGGGTCACGACGTCTTACCAATCGCCAGGTGTGGTAACCCCTCTGGTCATCTATTGGTTTTGCTCATTACGAGTCGGCCTCGCATGAAGTTCCGATACTGCTTCACGACAGCGCCCGGGCCTCATGACATAGTTCTTGCATAGCGCATTCTCCCCGAGAGGGGGCCGGCGGCAGGGGGCGAAGCCTTACGGATTTTCTCTGGACTTCCCACCGTCCTTTGGCCGTTGGCCTCGCAGCCCGGACGCGCGGACGCGGCCTTCGCCCAGTGGCCCTGTCTGAGAACCTGCTGGGCTCTGGGGAGTCTGAGCTAAAGTGGGCGCTTGGCTGACAACCAGACCCGTCCAAGGTGTTTATCAATTTCGCCTCGGACCGTGCGCATAGAGGAGGGGAAGGAGTAGGGAGAGGAAGCATGGAAGAGGAGGGGGAGGGGGAGGCGGGGGAGGGAGGGGATAAGGAGGAGGGGGTTAGCAGGCGCAGCAGGGGGAGGGGGGTCAAGAGCAGGATGGGGAGGATGAGGAGCGACGAGCAAGGACGAGGTTTGATTGGGGATGGGGTGGAGGGCGGACAGAAGGGTGTCCAGAAGTTGAGAGAACACGGTTCGGAGAGACACATTCGTATTTGTTGGACTTGGGGGTGATGGTGCGCACGTCCCCGACAATCGCGGACGCCAACGTTTTCTGTCTACGAGTTCGATCTCATAAAAGCATGGTTGGGATTGTGAAGTTTTTGTGATATGCATCATTTCAGCAGTTGTGAGCGCTGCGTTGTCACATTGCAGCGTGGGGGTGCTGAGTTTTTTTGGTTGCCAGGCAGCCTGGTGTTCCCTCTAGGAAGGCAGTGTAGTATATTTCCTGGCTTTGCTGTAAGGACGCTCCGTCATGCAACGCGACCAGTTTCTGACTAGTCCGAAACACACGGTTTAGTTATTGTTGTGGAGATGTATCGGGACCATGGCGGCATTATACGTGTTGGCGTTGGCAGTTTACCATATGTCCCATCTCGTTTGCGTTACCCTTCCAGTTCCCCCCTTCCGCAGTGGGTGAAGAACTTGGACTTTAAGATGGACTCCGATGGCATGGTTCTGCTCGCATCGTCTCCTGATTGATCGACGGTAGAGATATGCGGAAGGGCGATGATCGAGATTGGGATTGGGCGTTCATTTGTTGAGAGCAGCGTTAGCGCGAGAGCATGGCAAGCATGGGATGATGTAAGGCAAGAAGATAACGTGTGGGAAGTAACATTGCTGCACTTTTCAATACCTTCTGGGGCTTTGGTTGCAGTCTGGTGACCCTGACCCCTTTAAGGCCACTTTCCTGTGGCAGCTCGGTTGCTCCCACGTTAGATGGTCTGGAGTTGCACAGCGTAGTGGAATCGTCTGGGTGAGCGAGATGCGAAAGAGATGGGTCTGATAAGGAGGTGGTCCGTATCTTGTTATTTTCGGCAAGGCTTGCCACCGTGCCATCTTCTGATGGGCACGGGCGGGATCCCCGCAGCAGCGCGCACTACTTTGGCGTTCGCTTCGCTTCGCTTCGCCATCGTGCCAGTGCAGCGTCGAAGTACGCGCAGGTCGGTTCTGCTGATGCCTTCGTGCAGGCTCCTTGCGAGGTGCGAACCCACCGGCCTGGTCTCTCTTGGGTGCAAGATGGGTGTGGCCAGAGGCCTGCGGTAACAGTGGTGCTTCTGGTCTCGGGCCAGCGCTCACCACGGAGGAAGAAGAGAGAGAGAGAGAGGATCGGGCAGATCCGCCCAGCAGGCCCAGGAACCCTGCACGGACGGGCGACGATGACGACGAAAGGCTCCCCGCGCCAGGTGACCTTCAAGCAGGCCGCGCAGTCGGCCATCCGCATCGCCTGCTTCTCCGATAACGACGAATCTTCGAAGGCCCGCGGCCCGCGCCGCCGCCGCCTCTTGGGAGCGATGGGAGAGAGGATGAGGAGCAGCAGAAGGAGGAGGAGATGGAGGGACGGAGGGGGAGGGAAGGGGAGGAACGGAGGGAGACAGGGAGAGAGATAGAGAAAGAGAGTGAGAGAGAGAAGAGAGAGAGAGAGATAGAGAGTACAACGGTATAGGGGAGTTTTCACAGCTGAGTACTGAGCAGAGACGGGGACTCGGACGCACCTTATTACATCTGTAATTATTTGTGTGCTCAAGGTTTTTCGGGGGGCCCGGCTCCCATGGAGGCTGTGCTCTTCGAGCTTACCTGGGGCGTTTCGACCGCCCTCGCCGTGCGATCCTCGGCTGCTCCCTACGCAGATTGCGCCTGCCAGTGCGCGCCCGTGCTGGTTTGCGCCGAGGGCGCGTTCCCGCGGGAGGTCAGGCTTGAGGCGGGTTTTGAATGGCCCAAGCCGACGGCCTGTCCCTGTTTGATCGGTCTCGGCGCGGTCGCCGGGGCCTCGGCGCTGCTGCTCGTGCAGCGCTGAGAGGCGCCAGTCTCCGCTGAGGCGCCGATGCAGACAACGCGGCTGGCCAACTTCAACGGCTCCGCATCCGCCCGCGCGGACCTGCTGCAGGAGGCTCGCGCGCAGCTCGCCGAGATCGCTGCCCGTCGGCTCGCCTCGCCTGACGCCTCGTCTGTCGCCATGGCGGCTCCTCACCAACTCGTCGCGGCGGGCCTGTCCGAGGGCGACTTCCTGGCTGTCCGATACCGACTGTCTGGTCAGCGCCTTTGGCATCGTCGCTTGGTGGCGTTCGTGCCTGGCGGGACCACCACTGTCGGGATACTGATTCCTGATACCGATAAGTGCGATGAGGAGCTGGTCGACTTGGCGAACATCGCACAGTGGACGACGCTCCCGCAGGGCACGATCGGGCCTGCTGCCCCTGCCATGGCTGGTAACGACGTTTACGACTTCAGGCACATTCCGTTGCAGGCTGTGGTGGGTGCCGCTCGAGCTGCGTCACACGCGAAGATGGGTGCCGCTCCTGTCGGGCCCATCGTGGTCAACCTCACCGGGCGCGCGGGGGCCGGAGCGCCAGCGGGCGCAGCGCCCCCTGTGGCTGGCGGGGCTGCTGCTGCGGCGGGTGGAACCTGGCGGCGGCCTCGCGGAGCTGGCGGCGGCCCTCGGCGGCGTGGCAGCCGGCCCTGCCGCTGCGGTGGCGGCCCCGGCGGCCCTGCAGGTGCCCGTGGCCGCGCCCGCCGCCCTCGCTGCTGGTGCGGGCGCCCCGCCAGCTGGGGGCCGGGGCGGCTCCCGTTGTGCCCGCCGCCGTGGCCGTGCCCTGCGCGCCTGCCGCCGCGGCTGCAGGGCCAGCGGCGGTCGCCCTGGCGGCGCCAGCTGCGGCTGGTCCCGGCGGCGACGCTCGGATTTTCGGCGTACTGGTGGACGCGCGCGGGGTTCGCCGCGTGGGCTTCCGCGCCACGGTCACGCGGATGGCGGAGCTCCCCTTGCCAGACTGGCCCGTGCGCTGGCTGCGCACATCGCGGCGATGGGTTGCGGAGTTCATGGCGCAGCGGAGCGGCATGTCGACGGCTCATCATCAGCGGTGGCTGGCTGAGACGGGCCTCGATCTTGCCGAGCCCGGCCTGGGCATCCACTAGACGGGCTGCGTCGTCCTCGAGACCGCCATCACCTACGACCCGGAGCACGCCACCAACCTGGCTCACCTGGAGCGCATCGCTCGCTCGATCCAGATGCAGGAGGAGAAGTGCTGGCTTCTCGCGGGGCCCGACGACGCAGCGGTCGTGCGCAGGTCGGCCACGATGGGGGCGTCGCAGCTTGCGGGCCCCGCGCGCGTGCCCCCCGCCCCCCGCGACCATCTCGCCTCGGAGCTGCAGGAGGAAATGGCCGTGGCGAAGGAGCAAATGAAGGCGCGCGAGGAGCGCGCAGGCGGACAGCCTGGCGGCGGGCGCGGAGGAGGGGGCAAGCATCGCGGCAAAGCAGGGCAGAGGGTCTGGTGCCGCAGGCGGGGGGGGCTAGCGCCTAGCTTTCCCCCTGGGCGGCTGGCCTGGCCCGCCGTCCCCCGCGCCCCCCCAGGCCTCCGCGGGCGCCGACAGCGCTGCCCGCGTCCGTGGCGACGCCGGGCTTCCTGGGTGCGAAGACACTTCTTCCCGCTGCCGCAGCTCGCCGCTTCCGCTGCGGCGTCTGGTTCGCCGCGCGCCCGGCGGCGCGCGCGGGCGAGCCGCGCATTTGGGCGCGCCCCCGGCCGTGCCGGCGCCGCCGCGGGCCCCAACCATTTTCTTTGCGGCGACATGTCTTCGCCCGATCGGCCCCGACGGCCGGGCAGCGCCGCGCCGCATCTCGCGTCTGGGACGCAGCCGCCGCCTTCGGCCCCGAGCCGGACGAGCACGGCGACGACGCGTCCGATCCTGGCGGGGTAAGCCGGGAACTCCTTGCCTTGCTGGGTCCGCGCTGCTTCCTGATGGCAGCGAGCCCGCCGCCCCATGCGTGCCGGGCCCCGTCTCATGGCCTGGTGCGTTTCAGCTTCCCGCGCCGCTCCCTGGGTTGCACGGTGGGCGAGACGCCGCCTCGCTGCGGGGGCGGGGGCGCCGCGTGCTTCGAGATGCGGGGGGGGGGGGGGGCGGGGGTGCGCGCAGGCGTCGGGGCCTGTCCGCGCTTGCCCTGCGCGGGGGCCACCCCGCGAAGCGCGCCGAGCTCCTTGGCGCGACGGCGGGGCGCCGTTCGCTCGCCCTGCTCCCCGCCCGCGGGCGTCGGGGCAGCGTGGGGGTCTCTTTTGTCCTTGCGAAGAATGGGAAGTTGAGGGCCACCCTTGGCGCGCCAGTGGCGGACTGTCGTTCGCCGGCGCCCCGAGGGCCCAGCCGCCGTCGGCCGCCCCGGGGGCGCCTCGAGGCGGGCGGCGTACGCTCCAGCATCGGCTCCGCCGACCTGGGCGTCGCTGTCCACTGCGCGCAGGTGCCTGCCGGCATAGAAGAGCTCCTTATTTCGCCCCCGAGTCATCCCCGCGAAGTTTCTGACGCCCTTTTAGGCGCGCGGAGGCCGGCGCGGGGGGGGCGACCTCCTGCTCCGCAAGTGGCGGTGATCCCGATGGGTTTCAGCTGGGCCCAGCCCTGCGCCTGCGCCAGATCGCGCCGCAGACCCCCCTGTGCCGGGCCGGCCTCGCGCCCGAGAACCTGGTCTTCGACGGCCGCAGCGGCCGCTAGCACTCCCGCGACCCTTCCGCGGTCGCGGGCGCCGGCTACGCGGGCAACTTCGCCCTCCTCGGCGGCCCCCCAAAGCGCGTGAGCAAGCGGCTGCAGTCGGTCGCGGATGACCTTGAGCAACGCGTCTAGCCGCCCACGAGATCGAGGAGCTCTCTCGGGGCCGCGATGCCCCGAAGCTTTTATTGCGCAGGGCGCGGGCTCAGCCTTCGGGCGCGCGACGCATGGTGGCCTCGCGCTGCTATCCGCGGCGCCCTGCGCCGCCGGGGGATTGGCGGTTCCTTGTGCGAGTGCTCGCCGGCCGCGTCACATGGGGCCTCCCGTTCAGGCATGGGCCGCCGCGCGCGACGCGGGCGACCTGCGCCTTCGCGCAGGCCGCTTGTCCCACAGTGGCGCCCCTGTGGCCGGCGGCGTGGCGCGCGCCCCAGCTGGTTCACGACCTGATGCCATGCTGCCCGGGCGACCTGGGCGCCCCTTGGCACGGGCGGGTCGCGCGCGCAGGCGTCTCTCCGCGGGCGCTGGGCGCCGTTGCTCGCCGCGCCCTGACGGGCGTCGCGGGCGCCGCCGGCCGCGTCGCTGAAAAGGCCCTGCCCCCGCCCGTCTTTGCAGCTCGCCCTCTGGTCGCAAATCTGCGTTGCACTAATGTCACTTCGGCGCAGTGCGCAGGAGGACCACCACCGTCTGCGCCTGGGGCGCCTTTCCTTCGCAGCCTGTCGACGAGACTTGCCCAGGGCGCCGCGGGCTTTGCAGCAGGACTGGCAACGCGCGCGTTGTGCTCGAGGGAGACGGCGAGCAGGTTTGCCAGTGCACTGCTCTCGCTGTCGAGTGCCCTTCTCAGCGCGCCGCCGCCGCCGCCAAGTGGATTGCCCAGTCTCTGTCTTTCCAGCCCGGGTGGGCCCTCCAGTCGCTTGCCATGCAAGTTGCTCAAAGTCAATGCGGGCATCGGCCGAATTGACCTTCGGGATCGGGCAGAGACCACCAGAGAGGTGTCTCTGCTGGAGAGGTCCGCGCCCTCGCATCATCTGCTGCTGCGCGATTGCATCGCCTCGCCTCGCCCTTCATGTCCCAAAAAATGATGGCCCGGGCAGCGGCGCGAGCTGGGAGTTTTCAAAATTGAGTGCTTAGCAGAGACGGGGATTCGGACGCACGTACAATTGCTCTCGGAGTCAACCCAATGCAATCCCTTCACGGCCTACTTTGCACTAACCTGTCGAGAGTAGGGGCCGCCAGACGGGGGTCTCAGCTGGAAGGGTCCGCGCCCCCGTATCATCTGTTGCTGCACGATGGCATCGCGCCGCCTGGCCTACCATGCCCAAAAAATGATGGCCCGGGCAGCGGCGCGATCTATATGTATATACACGTGTGTCGAGAGAGAGAGAGAGAGAGCGAGTGAGACACACATATATATATATATATATATATATATATATATATATGAGACGAGGTATACATATATAATAAGAGAGAGAGAGAGAGAGAGAGAGAGAGAGAAAGAGAGAGAGAGAGAGACAGAGGGAGAGAGAGAGAGAGACAGAGAGAGAGAGAGTTCTATAGAACAACAGAGAGAGAGAGAGAGAGAGAGAGAGAAAGAGAAAGAGAGAAATAGAGAAAGAGAGAGAGAGAGAGAGAGAAAAAAGAGAGAGAGAGAGGGAGAGAGAGAGGGAGGGAGAGAGGGAGGAAAGGAGGGAGGAAAGGAAGGGATGAGATGGGGAGGGGGCGAGAGAACCCCAAACGCTCAAAGGCTTGATCCTCTGTCCCCTTCCTTCCCCGCCCCATCCGCCGTCTCAGCTCGCGACCCCCTCCGTCGCCATGAAGGGCAGGGGTGTCGCGGGAAACGGTGCCCATGACCCCCAAGGGTGTCGCCCCGCGGCCACGTCTCCATCCCTGGGCGTCTTGTTCAACGGCCCCAGAGCCCGCGGAGGGCTCCAAATAGGCGGCCCGAAAGCCGCCAAGCAAATTCCAGGGCCCCGCGTCCCTCGCGCCAGCGCCGCCCGCCGCAGGCCGTCGACATGGCGGAGGAGAAGCGGCAGAGCTCCAAGCAGATCGAGCTCCGGGACCCCCGCCGGCCGCTCTTGCCGGAGATCGCCCCCGGCCCCCCACCCCCACCCCGTTGCCCCCCGATCGGAGGAGAAACCCGAGACCAGTTCGTGCCGACGTCCACAGCGGACTCGCTGTCAGTGTCGCCGCGGACGCTGTCGGCCTGGAGCAGGAGTGGCGTGCCGAGGGGCGACTGGTGTCGACTGTGGACAGCGTTTGCTGTTGGGTCTCGTGTCCATTTGTCTTTCTCCATTCCGAGCGTGCCAATTTGAGGGGCCCCGCGGAGGCGCATCAGCCGGCGGATCGGGAGCACAGGCCGATCCACAGCCCGGGCACTCGGGGTTCCCGGCGTCGATCGTCGTCGTCGCCGTTTGCCGCATCCTTCGCGTCGGCCTGCGCCCCAGCCGCCCGAGGAAGGACGGGGGAACGATTAGCCAGGGCTCGACCAAAACTGTCTCTCGGCCGATTTCGAGGACTGTATTTGTTTTGACTTCGTTAAACGGCAAAGTCGGAACGAATATAGAACGATGCAATACGAACACAAAACAAAGGCGGAAAACAGTGTTTAGGTCGAGCCTTGGGATGAGCCGGAGGACGATTGGAATTCCGTGAGTTGCTCCGCCCGGGTGTGCGGGCGCCCGCCCGCCGCGTCCCGAAGAAGCGCGGCCTATTCCTCCCTTTTTGCAGGAGCACCTCGCCGTCATGAAGCTGCAGGAGGTGTGGCATAACCGCCAGGCGCGGAGGAGGAGGAGGAGGAGGACAAACAATGGGGGAGGGGGAGGGGAAGGAGGAGGAGGAGGATAAGTACGAATAGGAGGAGGAGGAAGAAGAGGAGGAGGAGGAGTGGATTACGACATATACATAGGTCCCAGCACGCACCATGAACCCCCTTTTCTCTTGGAAGATGCCAAGAGAAAAAGGGGGGCGGAAGGCGCGCGCTGCAACCGTAAAGGAACAAGTGTGGCAGAAAGGTTGGTTGTGTGATGGAGAAGACAGGTGTGGAGTATCGGGTGGAGCGTTGGGGACGGAGAGTGTGGAGTATCGGATGGTGTGTAGGAGACGGAGGGAGTGGAGTACAAGGTTACTTCCAAGTTCAGTTTGGGGAGGGAGCCTGTTGAGTATCGGGTGGTGTGTTGGAGACGGAGGGTGTTGAGTACTGGATGGTGCGTTGGAGACGGAGGGAGTTGAGTAGAAGGTTATTTTCAAGTTAAGCTTGGGGAGGGGGCCTGTTGAGTATAGGGTGGTGTGTTGGAGACGAAAGGTATTGAGTAGAAGGGTATTTTCAAGTTCAGTTTGGGGAGGGAGCCTGTTGAGTATCGGGTGGTGTGTTGGAGACGGAGGGTGTTGAGTACTGGATGGTGTTTTGGAGATGGAGGGAGTTGAGTAGAAGGTTATTTTCAAGTTCAGCTCAGGGAGGGAGCCTGTTGAGTATCGGGTGGTGTGTTGGAGACGGAGGGTGGTGAGTATTGGATGGTGTGTTGGAGACGGAGGGAGTTGAGTAGAAGGTCATTTTCAAGTTCAGCTTGCGGAGGGAGCCTGTTGAGTACTGGATGGTGTGTAGGAGACGGAGGGAGTAGGGTAGAAAGATAATTTCAAGTTCAGCTTGGAGGGGGGTGCCTGTTGAGTATCGGGTGGTGTGTTGGAGATGGAGGGTGTTGAGTACTGGATGGTGTGTTGGAGACGGAGGGAGTTGAGTAGAAGGTCATTGTCCAGTTCAACATGAGTTGAGAAAGTCTTTTAACCATGAGCCTCAAAATGAAGTCCGATCATCGTAGGAATCATTTATGAATTCAAATATAATCTGGAGACAAGGGGGTTCTTGGTGCGTGCGGAGGGCTAGATACACAAATATATATATACATATATATATATATACATATATATATATATATATATATATATATATATATATGTGGGGGGGCGCATCGGGTTCCTGATATCCTCAGACTTATTAAACGCACTACACATGTCTGCAAAGAGGTGATCAATGCGAACTCGCTGACGGGAGCGCATCCTCTCAAGAAAGAGGCTATCAAGACAAGAGGATTCGAGTACAGACCCTCCCAATGCGCAGGTTGTCCTGCCGAGGGGTCTGCGTAAGACACCCACTTACCCCTTCAGCACGACTTGGAACCCAAGAGGAACCCCAGTCAGGAGCAAGCCCAACAGTGACCCAAGGAAGAGGGAAGGGAGAGAAAAAGGGAGAGAGGAGAGGAAAGTAGGGGAGAGAGGAAGGGCCGCTGCAAGGCCTTGCCCCGCCCCCGCGCCCCACGAGTCCCGAGACAGGCGGACCAGAATCCCTCCACCAGCGTTCCGAGCCGAGCCCAAACGCCACGGGAAGGCCCACGACTGCGGGCACTCAGCTGCGCTTGGTGTGGTCGCTTCTGCGCTCGGTTGCGCCGCATTGCTTCCGATGGCCGCCCAGTCGATTGACGGCCCCGTCGGCGCAACGTCCTGCGGCGCTCAGCGGCATGGCCTCGAAGGAGACCAGCATCCTAAAGAAGCCGCGCTCGATCCACGCTCGATCCGCACCGAACTCCCATCGCGCAGCCATGGCTGCAGCCACCCCATTGGACTCCAAGGGCTCCGCGGGCTAATCTGGTGGCGCCTCGGTCAGCACATTGCTCCTGAGCGCGCTGAGCGGGACGAGCGCCGAGGCCTTGCTTCTAAGAAGTGTGTACTCTTTCTCGGGCACCTTTTGCTGCAACCCCCGTGGCAGCTCGCTCCGCCGCGGCGAGCTCCTCAGCCGAGGTCGTCTTGGCAAGGGCCTCCACTTCCCGAGATGCCACCTCCGCCGCCACTGTCAATGGGTCAGTCTCGAGTCGCTCGGCTCCTCAATCCTCTTCTTCTTCTTAGGTTTCACCCCGACCATCTTCTGCATGTGCGTCGCCAGCCACGTCAGCATGCGCGCAGCGAGGCGAACCAGCAAGCTCGAGTCTCAGCGCATGGCCGAACACGGCCATCTGCCGTCCATGAAGTTGTTGGATCTCTTTGAAGGTCGTGAGCAGGGCGAGGGCAGCACGGCCCTAGGTCGCCGCTGCGGCATCGGCCCCACCGCCCCGTGGCGAGAGAACGGTGCGGGGCACGGACATGGCGACGTTGAGGTGGGCGGTGCGGGGATCGTTTGGCGCGAGCTCGCTGGGTCCGAGGGGGCCTGCTTGGGGAGGAGGGGGAGGGGGAAAAGGAGGAAGAGGGGGAGGAGGTAGAGGAGGAGGAGGTAGAGGAGGAGGAACAGGAGGAGGAGGAGGAGGAGGAGGAGGAGGAGGAACAGGAGGAACAGGAGGAACAGGAGGAGCAGGACCAGTGTAAACATGGCCGTAACCATTTAGCGCTTCAATTTCGAACACTTGCGCCCTTGTGCTCGAATTTGGTCGCAGCCGGGATGCGAAGCTCGAGGGCGGGCCTCGCGGTCAATAGGCGACCGTCGATTCGCAGCCATTGTACATGAGTTGGCGTGCGTCCTTCACCCATGGCCGACGAAGAGGAGCTTCCGACGGCTGGAAGTTCGAGGACTGCGGGTGCCAGCAGAATAACCGGAGCTGGTGGTGGCGCAAGCATTGCCGCATGGGGCGCCGCCCACTCTCAAGCCGCCGTGGTCCGATAATGACATGAGTTTTCCAGGCCAACCCACGGCCGAGGAGTGGCCCGAACACGAGGGAAAGCCAGTCCAAGCAGGTCACCATCACAGAGGTCCAAAACATGGTGGCCATCGCGCGCAAGGTCAGGTGCCAAGGCGCGGCCGCGCGCTACGAGCAACGGTTTATCAATAAGCAGACGGACACCAAGCCGCCGTTCAGCGCCACCCAGACACCCAGACTCAGCGGCGGGGTGCCGATTTCGAAAAAACACACACACACACACACACACCCACGAGACCAACATCCTCGAGGCGAAGCAGGGAGCAGTCCAGACGCATTCGGAGGTTGCCGCGAACCTCATCGAGGACTGGGACAAGGCCGGGGCCGAGTACAGGTCGAGCTGTCCATCGATTACAACAGCAGGGCCAGGGCCGACGGGGCCCAAGCCAGAGGCCAAGATCAGCCTCAGGGCGCTTCTCGACGGCAGCCTCGATGACAGCAAATTCCGCGACTACGGAATCTTCCGAGCTGGCAGAGCACGAGGCCAACCAAATCAAGGCGCAGGAGGATACCCTCACCGCCCAAAATGGGTGACTCTGCCAGGAAATTGTGCCAAGGCGATCGGACCAAGTGTAAGGAAGCCCGAGCTCAAAGCGAATAGCAAATCGAGTGTCTGGCCGCCAAGAGGCACAGGGCCGACTCGGCCCCTCCTGGCTCCTGCGATAATCCCCGCGGCGCAGGGGGGCGATCATGGCGATAAGCAAGAGCTCGCGACGGAGGAGGACCCCTGGCAACCAGCCCCAAATCGCCGAGTTTCTCAGGGGCCAGCAGCGCGAGCACTGCAGCCAGAGCCCCCCCACACCCCCCCAGATTTTTTTTGTTTGCAGCGCTGGCGCCGGCCAGCGGAGGTGGGCGCGGCAAGACGGGCCCCGCCGAGCCAGCCCAGGCTCCACTTCAGGGGCAACAGGGCCAAGCGCACTGTGCGCTTCGCGGCGAGGCTCTGCGGGTGTCACGCTTGCTGCGAGGCTACAGCGCCGTCGCCTGCCTCGCCCTCGACGTCGGGGGCCCGCCCGTCGCTCTGGCCGGCGCACTGGGGGCCTCCGCTCGAAACGGCTGATCCGTGGCCCCCGCGGGGGCGCGACCGCGATTTCGGGCTCCAGCGCCCGATGGCGGGAACTACTTCATGAATGCCCTCGCGCGCCGATCCGACCCGACCGACCCGCCCGCTGCGCGCCCGACCCGACCCAACCCGTTTCGGTTCACGCGCGGCAAGTCAATGATCGCATGATCCTTGCATGTCTCGCCCGCTTTGCCGTCGACCGCCTCGGTCGCCGCGACCGCTTCGACCGCCTCGGTCGCCCGGGCTGCCGCGGTCGCCTCGACCGCCCCGGTCTCCTCGACCGCCTCGACCGCCTAGGTTTCCTCGACCGCCTCGGTCGCCTCGACCGCCTCGGTCGCCTCGGCCGCTTCGATCGCCAGAGCCGCCAGAGCCGCAGCGGCGCCCTCGACCGCCTCGATTACCGCGACCGCCCTGGCCTCCTCCAGTCGCCTCGGTCGCTTCGACCGCCTCGACCGCTCCGATCGCCTCGACCGCCCCGGCCTCCTCCAGTCGCCTCGGTCGCTTCGACCGCCTCGACCGCCTCGACCGCCTCGGCAGCCTCGGCAGCCTCGATCGCCTCGACCGCCTCGATCGCATCGACCGCCTCGACCGCCTCGATCGCCTCGACCGCCTCGACCGCCTCGGTCGCCTCGACCGCCCCGGCCGCCGCAATCGCCCCGACTACCCCGACCACCCCGACCGCCTCGACCGCCGCGACCGCCTCGGCAGCCTCGACCGCCTCGAACGCCGCAGCCGCCTCGACCGCCTTGACCGCCCTTGGTCGCCTCGGCCGCCGCCTCGACCGCCTCGACCGCCGCGGCCGCCTCGACCGCCTCGACCGCCTCGACCGCCTCGATCGCCTCGGCCGCCTGGGCCGCCTCTACCTACCGCCTCGGTCGCTTTCGCCGCCTCGACCGCCTCGGCCGCCCTCGACCGACTCTGGTGGCCGCGATCGCCTCGACCGCCTTGGTTGCCTCGACTTCCTTGGTTGCCTCGACCGCCGCGACCGCCTCGGTCGCCTCGACCGCCTCGGCCGCCTCGGTCCATTCCGCCGCCTGGGCCGCCCCCCAACTCTTCGCATCGGATCCCTTCCCATATGAGGAGGGCAACCCCTCTGTCCACACGGGGTGCACGATGGCGGAGGATACATTTGCCGACGGTTATTGGAACAAGGTAGAGATCGTGTTTTGGAGCAACCCGCAGAGCGTCGCTGCCAGCAACAGTCCGTTTCAAAAGTGCACGAAGGATCCTGCCAAGATTGTTGTGTCCGAGATACGCATCTACCATTGGACCCCTGAAGCTCTGCATGTGAATTGGGGCATTTGGGCGCGGATGCGACATCTTCTCCGGGATTGCGAAGCGCTCGCGCAGATTTCGGGATTGAAAGGGCCAGAGACCCCGACATAACCAGAGAGACTGACAGAGTTTGAGCGGCGCAGTGCGAGTGGGCCCCCTGCCTTCAACTTCAACCCATGAGCCGGCAGGAAAATGCATCGCCATACCTTGATTTTCAACCCTCTATGGAAGAGATCTGGACATATTTGAAAGGCAAGGGGTGCCACATTGCTCCTGCGCACCCACGGTTGGATGGCGCGTCGGAGGAAACTCTTCGGATGGTAGGAGGCGAAGCCTTTACTGAAGCAATGGCCAAGCCGCCGGCTCAGCTGGCGGGCGGGCCTGCCCCCGGTTTGCCCCCTGCTGCCGAGGCCCAGCTACCGCCGGTTTCACCGAGTGGTGCTGGGGCCACAGTTTCAGACCGCACCTGCGAAGCCGCCGTCGCCACCAGCGGATCCAGCATATGCAAAGCCGCTGCCGCTTCTGGCGGGTACGAGGCCGGCGAAGCCGCCGCCGCCTCCAGCGGACATGAGGCCAGCGAAGCCGCCGCCGCCTCCAGCGGGCGCAGGACCTGCAAAGCCGCCGCCGCCTCCAATGGATCCAAGGACCCTATTGGCAGCCCGAGCAAGCGGTGATGAACGTGCTACGAGGCAGGCCCCGGTGGCTCCAAAGCTCGGGGGCCAGGTTCTTCCACGGCGCGTGCCGAAGAAGCCCCCGCCGCCTCCTGGGCCACCCATTCCTCTGGAGCCATTGGCACAGGCAAGTGGCAGCGGACAGGGCACGGACCGGAGGCCGAAGCAAAGAAGCCTCCGCCAGATATCCGTGTTCTGTGGAAGCCTCCCCCGAGGCCGCCTGACCTGCCTTTTCCGGCGGGAACCGCCTCTGCTGGAATCCCAGTTGCGACTTCCTCGCCTCCGCCGACAGGTCAGCCGAACCTGAGTCCAGGGCCCGCAGAGGGGGGCCTGCGCAGCCGCCTTATGATCAGGATGAGCAGCTTGGCGCCGCCAGCGCTGGTGAAACAGTCCTCGAAGTGGGCGGGGGGGAATTTCTGTTTGACTTTCCGGTTAATGCCCTAGCTCTGCGCCTGTGGGCGAGCAAGATGCAGACCGTGGTGAGGGGGAAGTTGCGATAGTTGGATCATCTGACGCCCTGCCCACGCCTCCGCTAGACCTCGGAGATGAGGATTACGCGTCGGCCACAATCACGATTGCTAGAACCTTCCTAGATGGTTACTTCGGGCAGGGATCAGACCGGGCCAAGTTTTCGCCGGCGAATGAAATGATCTGGCTCTGGCACGTTCGCCCTAATGGTGGCCAACCTCAAGGGGTGGGAGTTCTGACGGAGATGGAGGCTCGGCATCTCAATGAAGATATGGCCACCCGTGCTCGGCGATAATTGTCGGCAGCTAATGGGCGAACGCATGAACCAAATAAATATTCATACGCTTGTAAAATTACTCCGACGGAAGAACCCCACGTAATAATCCTCTGGGCGAATCTGGAAAAAAAAAAACCATCACCGTCGTCCTCGTGGTTGGTGAGGCGTCCTGGCTGTCTCTTCTGCGTATATTTCCTGTCGCCTTGGCGCGGGCCCCCCTTCCACTCCTTACGTTGTCCCCATCCTCGCCCCCCTGTTTGTTCCGCGCCCCGCCACCTCCTCCCCTTCCTGTTGCATGAGCGCGCATGTCGATGTTCCTCGGCGCCGTCGCCGCCACGGCCAGCACAGGCGCGTTCTCTACTGGTCACGTCGCGCAGCCGTTGGGACAACCCCGCGGGCCAGGCTGTCGGGACAACCCCGCGAGCCGTTGGCGCGCAAGACCAAGCCGTTGGGACAACCCCGCGGGCTTCGAGCGAGGCGCAGCCGCGCTCAGGCGGAAGGCAGCACGAAGCCCAGCTCTGCCGCGAGCTGCTTCGCCTCCGCCCTGGACAAAACCGCTCTCTTGTCGAACTCCAGGAGCGCCTTCCGCAGGGACGCCGGCGGCCCGCTCGGATTACCAACATGATCTGCGGGCCCCATAGGGAGGGGGCTCCCGCCTGAGCCTTCCTCAGAATCCACTCACAGACGAGGCTCCCGCCTGAGATTTCCTCCAAATTCAGGCTTGGGGAGCCCAAAAGTGACGACAGTTACAGAATTCCGATGACCCGCTCGGATTACCAACATGATCTGCGGGCCCCATAGGGAGGGAGCTCCCGCCTGAGACTTCCTCCCAATTCACTCACAAACGAGGCTCCCGCCTGAGATTTCCTCCATTTTCAGGCCTGGGGAGCTCAAAAGTGACGACAGTTACAGGATCCCGATGACCCGCTCGGATTACCAACATGATCTGCGGGCCCCATAGGGAGGGGGTTCCCGTCTGAGACTTCCTCACAATTCACTCAACGATGATGAGGATGAGGATGATGAGTGGTGGTGAAGATGAGTGGTGAAGAGGATGATGATTGATTGTTAGTGGTGGTGGCGATGATGATGTTTGAATGAGGATGATGCCGATGCCGATGATGATGATGATGTTCGTGAGCGTGTGAGAGAGTGCGAGTGATGATGATGATGAGTATGTGAGTGACTAAGCATGTGAGAGAGCATCATCGATGATGCTGATGAGGTTGATGATGAGAGAGTGCGAGTGAGTGTGAGTGTGTGTGTGTGTGTGTTCCTGTTCCTGCGCGGGGTGTCAAGAGAAAACAAGAACCCCACTTTGGATGTGGGGAAAAGTGGGCCCACGTGATACGCTATATAACTCTTGATCGTTATCCGGACTTCAAGGTGTCTCGCGAAGTCCCCAATGCGTCGAGGGCCGCTGCGCCCGCGGTTCATTTAGCCCGGTTTAACCGGAGCTGTAGACGACGCAATAGGCGGCCCAGAAGGCGAAGAAGAAGAGCTCGGCCCTGTGACCCAGACGTCAGCGGTCAAAACACAGCTGAGAATCCCTTATACGGGAGACGGTTTCTACCTGACTCCCAAGTAGAAGAGGGCGCGGTAGCTGGAGCGGGACCGGTCAACTTGTTTCCCCGTGCATCTGTTCCGCCACCCCCTGAACATAAACAGCTTCGTCCGAAGGAACGGGACATCCCGGGAAGGAAGAGAAGTGTTAATCATGCAGAATTGCATATCACAGGGGAGGAGCTATATCTTGGGGTTGCCGAGCGTGAGAAGGTAAATCAGGATGCATCTGACGAGCTTCGGAAGCAAATTGTTGAAGCTCACAGGGCTGGCCCGGCCCCACCCCACGTTGCAGCGATTCGCGGACATATTTACAACGCTATGCGAGAAAACGCTGCAATGGTACATGATCCCGTGCGTACGTTGCTGGGAGGGCTTCCAGAACAAGAGTTCCTGCAAGCCGCCCTCTTCCTCCGAGCCGAGATATGATTCGGATGAATGGCCAGACAGTCTACCCCAGGCCATCCATGCTGCAATTTCCCCTTTTTGCCAAGCCCACTGACGCTCCCGGCTAAGCCGAGGAAGCAGAGCAGGATGTAGAGAGGGGCAAAAATAATTCGCTTGTGCTGGAGGCCAATGAATCTTAGAGAAAGTGTGGTCATCGCAACAAGGCTACTGCGACTGGCGCCAGGGAACACGCGCCCTACCTTGCAAGACGCTGTTTGGATTGCGCTCGATCGCCCGGAGGATGGGTACATTTCGGCGACCTCATCGCTAAGATGGAAAGCGATGGCATAACATATGCTACGACTGCCATTGCGGCGCACGGCTAAACCGCGTTACCACCTGGAGTTGTCGAGACTCTTGGAATCAAGGCCGAAGATTTCGACTTCTAGGAGACTCGTAGCAGAAAGGTTATTGGGAAGGATTTCTTAACCCACCTATCTCTCACGACTCAGTCGTTGATGAGGATGGCGAGAACGAAATTGTTTCCCTTTAGAAGGAAAAGCGTGGAGGCCCGCCAGTTCCTGTTGTCTATCGCGCATGCCAGGGACACTCATGTTTTGTTCACGATATAGAGCGCATGTATGCACCAGATGAGTTTGGCATGGCAAAGTGCCATGGGTCGCTATTGTATACGACAAGCATCGATGCAATTATGGATTCAATGGCAGGACTGGGGATCATTCGATTTCCTGATAAACAACGATGGGCTGCGCAGAGGACCTGATTCCGGTTTGCTTCGTCTAATCCCGACAAGACGTGATTCCCCGGAAGAACAGAGTGAGCGCATCCTTCCCTGGCTTCGCCAGCGGAGAGATGGGGAGGCCCCGCCGGGTAAAAGTTATGTGAGTCCGGTCTCCGTCCCGAAGGAACAGGGGCCTCCAAACTCAGGGGCGTGGCCGTCCAATGATACACCAACTCTTCGGGAAATTGCAAGCGTGCACAGCGCTACTTGGCAATATGTCGGCACGATGTTATGATGTAGCCCGAATTGAGAAGCTCTACCCAGAATCCTAGACCTAGTTTGGAATTTAGTTTTCCCCCATGAATGGACCGCCTTCGAGGTTGCGTTCGCGCCGGATTCAATCGGAACGCAGATATTTACCGACGAGGAGACACGGCCCATTGCTAGACGCTGTCAGTGAAGCGAGGAAGATTTCCGTCTCATAGGGGCGAAGCGGTGGACCGACGACGGGAGATTCATCTGCAAGAATTACCATTCAGCGCGAGCTGGGCTCGGTTATTGCCTCTATTTCCAGACAAGAGTTCAGTACCAATATCATGTTCAGAAGAGCTACCTTTCGGGATCAGGCAAAGAAGCCCTAGATGATGCATGGGCGCGGTTGGGGCGAACCATCTATGCTGTCAATGCTCCGAGAGAGAAATCCGACTCGCTTGCGGTTGCAGAAGTATTGAAACATATGAAAGAAAGGAGCTCCATGGACGCGTTGGATTATTTGAGTAAAACCGAACAACACCAGCGCGAATGCGTTGCTAGCAGAGGGGGCGCTCGTCCCCGATTCGCAAAGGGAGGACAGACTTTTTCCAACCAACAGCGAGGAACCTTTCCAACTTGGGTTCCTGATAGCGCTGCGGCTCAGCCGCCAGCGCGTCACGAACCCTTTTTTTCCAGTTCCTCGAGCCGTTGAAACTTCGCTTCGTCAAGTGGCGTGTGCACAAGGCATAATCGGAGAACGAAGCCCTTCCACTTGCGGCCACATGGTGGCCATTAGTATTGTCCTCTGACGTTGATCGGTACGCTCGCCCATTTTGGTGTCCTGGTCTTGCCGTTTTCGATTGGGCCCATGTAGATGCTAAACAACTGGAACCGCCAGAAGGATTGGACCAGTGGTCAAGGAGCAAGCGAGACATGGGCGTAGACATTCCAATTGTGGATACGCTCACTGAACGTCTGAGACGCGTCGATGCGCCTATCCCGAGAACCGTTGGAGATCTTACTTATCACGCAATTGCATCGCTTTGTGCCCGGCCCAACTGGCAGGCAGGCGCGATGTTTGCTCGAAACTACCTTTCAGAAGCATCGAAAGGCGTTCTGCCCGACGGCATTGTGCCAGCGCGTCTCAGCCTGAAGACCCCAGGATTGACACTGCCTTTGGCTTGATATAGTTCCCCTTTCGGGGCGCCTGTCTGAAGCGACGCGGGTTTCGTCATGCAACCGAGTGAAGAATGCGGTTGCGGATTTAATGTTTGAGCTGAACGACGGAAAGGCGCATGTCGTTTTCATTCGTCGTGACGCCATCAACGTCGCCGTTCAATTTATTCTCGAGTACTTGACCACGCCAGCCGCTGCAGCGCGACTGGAGAAAGATGTGGTTCACGACGTGCCGCCAGGACTGACTGAGCTCGTTGGAAAAGTTTGAGACGAACCCTATGGCAGGGCCCCCGCGAATAGGCGATGGGGACGAATCCTATTGGCCATTCGTGACGTCGTACTCTTGTTCATGGCAGAAGGACTTCATGTTGCTCCTCCGGGTCGTGAAGTACAGCGAACCACGACAGTTGGGGCGATGCCCCCGATCCCAGGCTGACCGACGCCTTTGCGCTGGACAGCCGTATCAGGTCAGCGATTAAATCGTCGGACCTGCTTCAGACGTGCACCGAAGGTTTAGGCGGCGACGTTTGTAGCGCCGTCCGACGCTGTTGTATTGAAACTCAATTTGCCAGAGAGTTCATGGGATCATCTAATCAGATCGCCCCACTTACGGGAGCTCGATTGACTATTGGCCGGCATGGGCATTTTGTCACGGACGCTGCCATCGGACTCACTAGATACGTAACGAACCTCACCGAGGAGGTCGGCCCAGCCGGCTCTTCCCCGGCAGCCCCAGACGACCCAGTCGCATCGGGGGCTGCTGACGGGCGCTCTGCGGGCCCAGTGTCCCCGCGCACGGATGCTGACGCCCCAGGTGGCTCTGTCCTCTCGGGGCGGAGAAGCACGCGGAATGCTCGAACGCCTCCGAGGCGTCCGGCCGATGCCACCGAGGGGGCTAGGACTGGCTGGAATGCGAGGCGCGCCTCTAGACCAGCCCCGACGACCCAGTGTCCACCAGCTCAGCCGCGTTGGGCAGTGACCCCGACCGTGATCAGAGGCCGCGCGGAGCTCCTACTGAGCGGCGCGATCGGGATCGGCCCCTTGCGTGGGCTGACGAGCCCACCGACGATGCAGGCGACCGCGGGCGCGATGGCGGCTGGGGCCCTTCGCTGGATCATGCTGACAGGGGCGACAACGGCAACGTCCAGGGATATCATGTTCACGTGGGTGCTCATGGGCCGATAACGGGAAGCAATCGAATATGGCTCTGGTTCAGCGTGAACGAGTATAACGAAGAATTCGTGAGAGACCGTGAAGATGAATCGCGGGGGGAAGAATGGGCATCCCGCAGACGGGCTTGGGCCAGAACAGGAGATATACCCGCGGGAAACCCAGTTTCTGATGGTCATGCTCATGAAGCACTGAGAAGTGCCTCTGCGCCCTTGCCCGCGCCGCCGCCGCCGCCGACGCCCGCGGCGAGGCCGGTCGACAAGGGCGAGAGCAAGGGCAAGCACAGCAGCTGGAGCGGTGGCAAAGGCAGAGACACTTATGACTACCGCCATCGAGATCAATCTCAGCGGAGCTGGCAGACTAGCTCCGAATGGCATCGCCCCCAGCGCCGCGAAGGAGGATGGCGGGGGTGATTTCTTGAAGACGGACTGGCGCGACCTCGTCGGCGCCAGTCCCACGTCGCCTGGCTTTACCGGCGCGATGGGAGTGGAGGGCCTTTGTGGTGCGAGCTGGCTTTAGATGTGGTTTTGGTCGGTCTCGTCGGGTTGTTTCGGCCTCTTGCCCCTCGGCAGCCGCGGTCGAGCCGCGAACTTGTTTTTGGGTTTGGCTCCCGCGGCTGCGCATATGCACAGGCCGAGTTGGCGGGGGGTCGGGGTGATCCTACACGCCCCGCCGCGGGGTGAGTCAACGCACTCCTCTCCGCGCCATCTGCCTGCCGCCGCCGCCGTCGCTTGCCGCTGCCGTGCTATCCGCAGCTGCATCGGCGTAGAATAGCAGAAATTGAGCGCGCCCGCCCTCGCGCGCGTTGGCCGGCGGGCCGGCCTCCTCCCTTCAGGGTTATTCTACAGTCAGCTTAACGGAACACTCCTTCCTCGCCATGGCTTCGGCGGAACCCCCTGATCATGATACGCGATCGGAACATTTTGCAGGGATTATCAATGTCCAGGCAAAAAGCTGTGGGACCCGCTTTTGACCGTTGCTCGGGTGCCCCCCCTTCTCCCTCTTCATCGACGGCGCGCGCCGAGGGGGGCGGCCTCGCTCGCGCGGCGCCCTGCGGGCCTTCCGATTTCCTCCCAGGCGCCTGCTCGGAGTTACCCCGAGTCCTGCTAAGAGGGTATCGTTGCATCTTCGGGGCGCTTCGCCTGCCCCCCGAATTGGGGTCTTCTCTTGTGCCCAGCGCGGGATCGATGCGGACTCGGCGCGGATTTGGCGTGGATTCGACGCGGATTCGACACGGAGCCGACGCGTATCCGACGAGTCCGACATGGATTCGATTAGGATCCGACGCGGGCAGGGCCTCGACGGCGCAAAGAAGGCCCCCCGAGCATTGCAACACAATGAGTCGACATGTTTGTTTTTGTTTTTGTGTCGGTTCATTCCCTGGGCGCGCCCGAACCCAGTCTGCTTTATCCGCTTTCCTACTTCATGCGTTTACCTATTTCTTCCGGCCGACGTGTATCCGAGTCCTTCCCAAAGGGGCCGCCAGCCTCAGGCGCCAGGGGTGGCGTGATGGCCGCGGTTCCTTGGACACCGTCCCGCCTCCAATGCGCCGTTTCAGGAGCGCCCGAGCCGCCAAGGATTTCGAGCAAGGACAACAAGAGCAATCAGCTTAATGCTGTGCGCGCTTCTCTGTTCGCGTGCAATTCGACATGCGTACCTCAATGCCTCGACACCCGTTCTCCTCGTCTTCAACCGTGCCGCCTGTGAGGGCATGGTTTCCTTCAGTACTACGTGTAATGGGCGTGGCCGTTAAAATGGGAGAAAGAGGAGGGGGAGGAGGATAACAAGGGAGATAGCGAGGGAAGGGGGAGGGAACGAAAGAGAGAGGTTCAAGAGGAAAAGAGGAGGACTGAGGGCGAAGGATTGCAGACGAACGCTATTTCTGGCAAGCGGCTCCTGACCAGCGGGCCGGTGCTGACGGGCGAACCCTAAAGGGGGCGCGTCGGGCAAGCCATGCATCAAACCGGGCAAACGGAGTTCCGAAGCGCGCCAAACGCCAGGCCCCGTCGCGCAGGTCGGGCGGGCGGGTCGGGCGGGCGGACCCTAACGGGCGGGTCGGGCGGGACATTGAATCAGGCAGGCGGGTTGTCTTCCAAACGGGCGAACGGGTGGACCCCTCAGGCGTGCCAGGCGACCGGACCCTGATGGGCGGGCGGGCTTGAACGGGCGGGTTGGGCGGGTAGGGCATTGAAACAGATTTTTGTATTTTTGTTGAGCTTGAGGCGGGAGCACGAGTCGTGACTTGTGCGACGGCGCGATCCTTGAGTGAATCATAAGAAAGTCTCGAATGCGAGCGCGACTTGAGATTGATTACGTTTTGCGAGGAAAAATCAGGCGGGAGCCGCTGTTGCTGTAAACTGGGCACCAGGGGCACATTTGGAGATCCAACACCTTCCCTCAGAAAACAAAATAGTGCGAGCCCCAGGGGAGCTCCAATTGAAAAAAACAGTGGGCGTCGGAGCGCCGAAGGGATGGTTCCAAAATAGAGGTTCTTCCGAACCGAGAGCTCGACAAGCTGCATGAGCATCAGCTCTCAGAGTTGCGCGCGGACATCTTGGGTCGGCGCCCGGCGACCTCCAAGGGGGCCCCTCTGGTGCCGCCCGGGGGCCAGGACCGACGCAAGAAATCCACGCGGACCTCCGAATGTTTTTGTCCATGAAAATACACCTTAAAAAACTGTTGGCGCTCCGTGCGGATTTCTTGGATCTGCGCTGAGCCCCCCAGTGGCGCCTCCAGGGCCGCCAGTGGCGCGCTCCGCGCGCCAGGGATGAGGGCCATCGCAGATCCCAGAAATTCGCGCAGAGCGCCAAACATTTATGTTCGTGATGTTTTTTTCTTGTTTAATCGCTTCGCTCATTCCGCTGACCCATATGGCCTCGCCGCTTGGGGGCCGTGTTGGGGCCTCTTGCGGGCCTCTGGGAGGCAGTTTTGAAGCCTCGTGTGGGCCGTGTTGGGCCTCTTGGGGCCTCTTGGGGCTTCTTGGGGTGCCTCCTGGCGCCTCTTGGGCTGTCTTGGGGCCATCTTGGGGCCCTCTCGGAAGCTTCTTGGGCCTTCTTGGGGTGGTTTTGGGGACCTCTTGGGCCGTCTTGGAGCGTTGGAAAACCGAAAAGGCGAGAAACGTCGCACATGCGAAACATTGACGTTTCGCGAAGGGAATGGGACGATTTTTGCTTGTTGGGGCCCTCTTGGAGAGCCTCTTGAAGCTCTCTTGGGTTTTTTTTCGCAGCCTCTGGGACCATCTGGAGACCATCTTGAGCGTCTTGGAACGATCTTTCGGTGAATTCGGGGCCTCTTGGGCCGTGTAGGGCGCGTCCCGGCGCCCTCTTCGCGTGCTCGTGGAGCGCACTGGGGGAGTCAGCCGGGCATCGACCAGGGTACGTTTCTTCGAGGGGTCCCCAGGGGCCGCCGCGCGCTCGCGAAGCACAAACTATTGTTAACCTGCTACCGGAGATATTCGCACGCCTCTGGCCTGTTGGGCCGGCGAATTCTGTGAAGAAGTCCCGCTGCCCTATGTGAACTCCGTCCGCCCCCCCCCGCCCCCCCGCTCTCCGCGCCGACGACCTTCCGCGCGTGCGCCAGAAGCCCAACAAGAGCGCGGAGAACACCGACCCGAAGAACGCAGAGCGAAGCGCTTCCCCCTCCGCCCTTAGGGGATCGACTGCAGAACTGATTTACACCAGAGTTAATGCTGTTCGTCGGATCTACGGGGAAATAAACGTACCAGGCTCGTAGACATACGAGTATCCTGCACACATGTCGTGGATTCGGCGGAAATCTCAATTTGGGGGTCAATCAAGTCTGCAGCGGTCCCCTGCCCGAGCCCTGCCACTCTCTCGGGCGACCGCTGGCCCGGCACAGCGGGCGCTGCTCGTCGTCGCCAACCGCCTGCGTCATCGTCGTCGTCGGCCGTGGGCACAAGCGCCGCGGGGACAGCGCACCTCTCAGGCCGACTGTCCGTCCGACAGCGGGGACTCCTCGTCGCAGTCGGCCTTCGCCGCCGCCGTGTTCGCCGCCGCCGTCGTTGCCGACGTCTCCGTCGCCGTGTTTGTCGCCGTCGCTGCCGCCCCTGGGAAGCGTCCTGGGAGGTACCTTCGGGCGCTCCAGGAAGCGTCCTGGCAGATCATCTTCGGGCTCTGCCGCCAGCCCTGGTAACGTCCTTGCAGGTCGTCTTCAGTCGCCTCCAAAGACTGAGGAAGCGTACTGCTAAGTATCCTCGGGCGCTCCAGAGGAGGCGTGCTGGCAAGTACCTTCCATGTGTTCCAGCCAGCCCAGCCAGTCAGGGTCGTCATTGTCTGCTGCCGCCACCGCCTCCGTTGTCGTCGACGGAGGGCGATGAGGGGTTGGAGCGGGACAAGCAGGAGGCTGACCTCGGGTTCGGAGCTCGGGGCTTTACCCCCAGGCGCTCTTTGATCACAATTTTTTACTTGCATGCCCCACCGTGCCCAAGAACGTCCTGTTCTGCACTCAGACCCTACGTGTAGTCGATCCATCGGCAATGCATCCTCGATTGCAAAGCCGATGTCTCCCTCCCGGAGCCAGTCCCCTCCTCTCGATTCCCCTCCATCAGAGACTTGACGCCTGCCCCCCAGGTTCCTCTTGTCAGGGCTGCTCTGTTTACTTCTCTGCTCCCGATGCTTGCCCTATGCGTCTTCTGCGATTAGGGACTGATCGTGAATGAGCGTGCTGCTGGTGCGATTGGTTTCTCAGTCCCCGCTGATGTGCGTCATGTGCCATCTACGTCAAGCATTGTTATGGTTAGTTGCTCGCTTCGCCTGCTTATGTTGCTGCATCCCCAGTCTTTCGCTCATGCACCTCGTCTTCGATGCAGTTCAATCGAAGCCAGTCGCAAGGCGTAAGGACGGCTGGGTTTGATTCGACAACGTTGCCTTTCGTTCGACGCTCAAGCCCTCTCCCGCTTATGCCCTGAGGGGTCTCCGCCCTGCAGTGCCTCGACACCTTGCTACTCGCCAGTTCTCGAACCCGACTGTACTACGTTCGTCGCCTCACGGCCGCGAGCCACCGCTGGCCGTCTTGCCGCCCCGCTGCCTGAATTTCATCGAGTATCGAAGACGCCTACGGCGAACCACCGCCGCTCTCTGCTTGTTGGAATCGCTCATGTGGTCGAGAATTGTGGCAAGAGCTCTTCTAAGCTATCGGACCATGTGTTCCCACAGCCGTGATGGAAACCTTCCGGTTAACATTTGGGGTAGGATGGCGGGAAGATCAGGAGGAGGAGTAGGAAGAGGAGGAGGAGGAGGACAAAGGAGGGGGCCTCTTGGGAGCTTCTGGGGGCACTCTTGGGGCCTCCTGGGAACTTCCTGGGAGCCTCTTGGAGGCATCTGTTGGCCTCCTTGGGCCTCTTGGGAGCCTTCTCGGCGCCTCTTTGGCAGTCTTAGGGCTTGCCTGGACCGTCTGACGCCGTCGGAAACCGTCTTTGGGGCCTCTCTGGGTTGAATTGGGGCCCCCTTGTGGTGCTCCACTGCCGTCTTGGAGGCCATCCCGGTTGTCTTGGATGCCTTTTGGGCTGTCTTGGGGTTCCTTGGGCCGTCTCAAAGGCCTTTTTAGTTGTCCTGGTGTCTTTTTGGGCGATTTGTTGGCGATGTTTGGGAGCTCTTGAGGCCGCCTCGGGCCATCGGAAGGCCGAGCAGAATAACATGCCCACATCCTTCAACAACCAATGGATCATCAATGATTTGGGCCTCTTCGGGCCTTCCTGGATGCCCTCTTGTGTGCATCACGTTTCTTTATCATTGTTATATCTCTGATACTGCTGCCCCTATTGGCTCAGGTGCTGGATTTCTTGAGATTTAGGACCGAGCAGCATCGAGGGATACAACCCTTCATCGTTATTTCCCTTCCTCTATCTACGGATCTCCTTCGGACGGTTCGGCTTCTCGGTTTCTTATTTAATCGCTTCGCTCATTCCGCCGGCCCATACAGTCTCATGTCTGCCGTTTGCCCAAGGGCCTGGTGTCAATGCGGCGCTTTGGGGGTTCCTGGGGCCGCTTGGGGGACTCCTGGGGCGCTCGGGGGGGCATTTGGGGGGCCTCCTGGGGCCGCTTGGGGGACTCTTGGGGGCCTCCTGAGGGCCTCGTGGGGGCCTCTTGGGGCCTCTTAGAGGCCTCGTAGGGGCTCCTAAGGGCCGAGGGCTCGAAATCTTGTTTCGTGTTCCCTCTCTGGGGCCCCTTTGGGGGCGTTCTTGGGGCCCTCTTGGACCGTCTTGGAGGCTTCTTGGGCCGTCTTCGAGCCCTCTTGGGCCATCTTTGGGCCCTCTTGGGGGCCTCTTGGGCCCTCTTGGGGCGATCTTGGGGGCCTCTTGGGCCGTCTTGGGGCGTCGGGAAGCCGAAAAGGTGGAAGCTCCAACATCTTTCAAAAACCTAAGGAAAAACTATGAATTTTGCCTCCAGGGGCCCTCTTGGGAGTGCTCTTGGAGGCCTCTTGGGGCGTCTGGGGGCTATCTTGGGCGTCTTGGAGCGATCTTGTGGCATGTCGGACCCCTCGTGTACCATCTTGGGGGCCTCTTGGGGGCCTCTTGGCCTTTCTTGGGGCTCTCGGGGACGTCTCGGAGCCCTATTGCTGCGCTCATGGAGCGCTCTGGTGGCTTCGCCCGGGGATCAGCCGGGAGTCGCCCGGGGTACTTTTCGTCCGGGGACCCCCAGGGGCCGCCCCGCGCGCGCGAACTAGAGAATTGTTAACCAGTTGCCGGAGATCTTAGCACGCCTCTGGCCCGTTGGGCCGTCGAATTTCCGCTCACAGGTCATCGGCGTTTCTTTGTTTCTTTCGCTCTTCCACCGGCGAACCTTGACTCGTCGATCTCCCCTGCTGCTTCGATTGCCGCCCCTTGGGGGGCGGGCGGCGAAGTTCAGCATGGGAGTTCTCTGACGTCGCGTAGGTTCGATGACGACCTTGAGAGGGAGTAGAAGACGATGTGATACCCCAGACCCCAGTGACAGGAGCTGGCCAAGAGGAACACATGCAAACTGAATTGCTGCGAGCGGCGAGTGAGCGCTCTCGGCCTATGTTGGGGGCGATCCCTACATTTCGCGCGCGTGGATTTTGGGAGCGTTCCCGCACTCATGCCCTCGCTCCTAAACCTCCTGCGCCTGCTGCTGCATCTGACGTCGGCGGAGCACCTGCGGCGTGTCGGGGGCGATATTTGCGATCGCGTCGTCGGTTTTTTTCTACCCGCGCATCCGCGCGTGCCCGCCGCTGGGGCACGAGAGGCCCTACGAGCCCAGCGTCTGTCCCTGTCTACGAACGCGTTCGCGCCATCGAGGGCCGCAGTTGCATGACCGAGCAGCCGGCGCCTGCGTTCCCCCGCCCAAGTGTTCCGAACAGCAAAGCACCCCCTGGTCCGTATTGCTTCAAATCTCAGCGTCACGATCATAACCGCAGTCCCTCGCAGAGGCGCTTGCGGCAAGCATCACTAAGGCGCGGCACCGCGCGCGCCGCTAATCGCGCCACGCCCTCCGAGAACGCCGCGGCAGAGCGCGGAGACAAGGTTGAAACTTCAACGATTCAACAGATCTCAGGTCTCACTCGGGCCGTCGCGGAACCACGCGCTGCGGTGCTATCGCTGCTGGCAACTTCCGCGCGGATCAACCGCGACGCACGTTATCTGGCCCCGCCTCTGCGGCCTCGCCCACTACGCGCGTCGACCATGACGAGGTTAACTATCGCGAAAACTCACCACCGCCAGTCACAGCTCTCAGAACCTCTCACAGCATCCAGCTAGTGGCGCGACACAACTCACAGAGTCTGGCGCCGTTCGCGCGCCGCGCCTGCCGAAGATCGCGCAGGCGGACGACTGGCAGCAACGTGTCCGAGGAGGCTTTGGCAGTGCTTCTGGGCGCCAGTCCATGGCCCGCGCCTTCCCTTGCGTTGCCGAGAATGCAGGCGCTAAGTTTGAAGATCTTGCAGGCAGTGGCGATTTCGAGAGAATCGGTGGCAAAGTTGCAACGGCGCTGACTGCCGCCCTGCCTACCGAACAACGCCACCAGGCCAAGGGCCTGAAACGCGCGCAGCACAAGTAGGGCAGGGCGCGTGCTGAAAGACCGCCACATCTACATGCGCATCCTGCTGTCCTACAAGGTCACCGAGGGGTTCGACGCCACGCGCGACTCCGAGAGACTTCAGAACCTTCGCGCGCGGGAAGATGATCTTCAACGTTCAATCGTGGACAGGGATGATTTATCATTAAACTGTCGGGAACCTCCTGATTCCAAGATTCTCGAGTCCTTGTTCCAGACTCAGATGCGCTGACATCTTTGGTCGAAGCGGGGCGCGTACGAGTGCATTTCGATGAAGCCCAATGGCCCGAATCAGATCTACGGATGGCTTCGCGCCTGCGTCAACGAGAGTTTCGAGATGCATCGACTCGAACGAAGCCGGAACGCTTCGATGTGCGAGTCGCAGCGCAAGGAATGGGAGTGCTTTGTGTGTTGCGTGGAAGAATGGAATCCGCGAATAATATTGATTGTGCAAAGCCTTACGCTCGGGACCTGCCGGCCCCCCGCGACGCGCAATTTCGCCCTCCCCGGCGGCGGGCTGGCGGTGGTGCCCGCGGGGGACGTCCTAACAGTAACCAGTGACCGGCCGGCTTTGCCCCCGCTGGGCAGCGTTAGAGTTTATGTTGCAATTTCGCCAACCAAGACCTGCCGCGAAGGCGACAAGAACCGTTGCCCCCGCGCGGCTCGCTGCGGTCTTCCATAACAGCCGCTGCAAGGCCGGCGACGCCTGCGAGCGCGCTCCCCTTGCAGCTGGCGCGAAGACACAGCCGCGCAGCCCAGGTCGAAATTTCAGTCGGGGCAGCCGCGACAGGACGCCACTACGCTCTCCACCGCGCGGGAGGCGGCGCTGGGGATCGCGGAGGCCGGGGGGCTCGCGATGGCCGCGGCGGGATTCGCGCCCCCTTCAGAGAAACAGCCGCCGGGGCTCTCGCAGTCCGGGGGGCGCGCGCTGGTCGCAGCGAGGATCTCGCTCTCCGCCCCGCGACTCCAGCAGAGGCAGCGAGGGGGGGCGCTCCTCTCAGCGGGGGGGCGACCGTGGACGCCAGTCCCCCCTCGACTCCAGGAGGGGCATGTCCCCGCGACACCGCAACCCATCGCCATATGCCCGGCAACGACAGCCCTGACGACAACGCAAAGGGAGCTACGTGATCCGCGAAAAGTTCCTGGCCATGGCTCCAGTCCCCCGCAAAGCATCTCAGCCGCGCGCGCGCGCTCCGACCTCGACAGCGCAGAGATCTGCGCGTGCGCGGTGCGCGGAAGCCTGGACAAATTGCACGGTGGCCCTAACGTTGGCGCGGCCGTTCATGACGCACTTCCAGATTGGCGGCGGCGCGACAGTGCGCAAGCATTGCGCGCGGCTCTGGACGAGGCCCGCGCATGGCACAACGACCCCCCCCCCCCCAAACTAGTCAGACTCTTGGCGCGCCCGCTATTCGGACAACCGACAGTCCCGAGCCGTCGGCGGCATCAGCAACGGCGTCTTCCACGCCTGTCCGAACGACAGCAGTTGAACAGCGGATCAGCGCACCGCATGCACGACAAATCTGGCGACCCCCGACGAATCCGACTACATGTGCAAAGGCCGTGATCACATTCCAGAAACAGCGAATTGTGGCCGCGAAGGTCACAAGCGCATTCAGATGCAGATCTCCGAGATCAGATTATCCAGCAGTGCGCTGGCGATGACGAGCTGCCCCTCCGCCATGTCACTCGGTAGGTTGGTGGAAGAGGGCGGCTTCCGAAACATATGGGATCGCTAATTCGGCTTATGGTTGCAGGGTGCAAGGCCAATGGTGCCGCGCGCCCGTCCACGATCGCATTTTCGAGCTAGACATCAACGGGCTCGAGCGCATTGCGCTGCGCAAGCTGTTCGGCGCGCGCTACCCACCGAGACCGGACTTCGCGCGCTGACGCCACGGTCGGTGGCGATGCCCACGTGCGCCGGCGCTGTCGCGACGACGAGTCGTCTGTGCTTTCGCCGCTGCCTGTGTCCAACGCGACTTCGGAGCCGGCGGCGACAACGCTCGCGGCGACGCCATTGGCAGGCGACAAGACGTCATTATCATCCCCGAGCATCCCGACTGCGAGGTCTGCTCACGCACCACGATGCAAAGCGCGCCTTTCAAACTGCAGCGCGAGCCCAATATCCTGGCAGAGCCCGCTGCTACCAACGACGCCCACGACGCCTTCGTCCCCGAGCGCTTCGGCGAGGCACCCGCAGCTGATCGCGTCGTCCTCGCCGATGACGACGCCGCCAGCAGGCGCGGTTACAAGTGCGCCTTGGCCGTTTTGGACAGAGACACAGGCGCCATTATGGCCTGCCCAGCTATACACAAGGACGCCGCAACGACTAAGACATCATTCCAGCAATTCGTGGCCGCCAATGACGAGGTGAAGCGCGCGTGCACGGGAAATGTTGGTAAGCTTCGAAAGCCGTCGATTTGGATGGCGACGCGATGCCAGCGCGCCACGCAGGCCACAGACCGACGGGCATGCTGAACGCGTTGGGAACACCGTCGTCAGAGGCACCAAGGCGGTGCGCCTGGCGCCCGTCTAGGGACATGAATGGTAGAAATAAAGGTTATGCAGGCTTTCTGCTGCGGCTGAACTCCCATGACTGTCTCCAGTTGCGTGGCATTTGCAGATTGCGCGCGCGGTCAAAACGCCGCATGAATTTCGATTTGGCGAGGCTTTCAGCGGACATGCAATTTCCTTTGGGTCCCGCATCCATTTGCAAT
This sequence comes from Prorocentrum cordatum, assembly GCA_963575745.1. Classification (NCBI taxonomy): domain Eukaryota; class Dinophyceae; order Prorocentrales; family Prorocentraceae; genus Prorocentrum; species Prorocentrum cordatum. The sequence goes on along the minus strand of CAUYUJ010012113.1, from coordinate 191,454 downwards.
GCTACAATTTCGACCTCGACGCCTCGGGCAAGTTTTCTGGAAGGAGGGACATTTCATGGATATCATTTCCGTTCTGGCGGACGGCGGTCTGGCGATTACTTGGTCCTTGACGCGGCCGCGCGCGCCCGGGGCCTGGGCGGGGGCCGCTGTCGCGCCTGCCGCGCGGAGAATATCGCGGCGACAGACAAGCTCGCCATCCCCGTTCAGGAAGGCCCTTTGCGACGCCACGACCCAGAGGCACATGGGACCATTGCGGAACAGGCTGCTCGCCCCCTTGGCGAAGCTGCCAAACCTGACCCAATGTTGGCCCACCCATCTGGATAGGATGATCCCAGCTGCCAGCTGGATGAAAACCCCGCGCAGGCCCAGCAGGTAGTCGACGACGCCGCATACGCGTTTGAGTTTGACTGCTGGGAGATGCGCCGGGGCGCCCCCATCCGGCACATCCGCGCGTCACAGACCGAGCTTTTCTGCCCGGGTGACGACGTGGTCAACGTGCCGATCCCCGTTGATATGATCGATGTCGCGCGGAGCATCGAGACCGCATCTTCAATCGTGGGTGAGGGCAACTTCCGAGACGCATGGGACGGTGTCATCGCTGCGTATCATCGTGTTTCAGTGAACCATGCGCCGGACTTATACGTTGTCACAAGAAGCCTGCGATCATAGCCGACGGCAGAATGCTCATCCACGGCCGCCAGATCAGCATTCAGGCCACCAAGCGACCCGACGATGTTTTGCTTACTTTTGGGACTTCGATGTCTCGCAAACAACGCGCTGCTGAATTCGAGCATGCAGGCGACATTAAACGAGCACGCGACGTACGACAGCGAGCCGCCAGGCGTGCATGGGCGAAGGAAGACAAACAGGCGCGCCGATTTCGTATTAGTCAGGACGGTGGACTTCCATGGGACACTGTGGAACGACGCGTCACTCACGACAGTGCGAGCGGCGCCGTCGTCCTAGATGACGTGAAAAGGCGTCGCGGACAGTGATATCTCTGCGCGCTATCATACCCGACGGCCCACGTGACATTGCCGCGACTTCTGTGCTTCCGACCCAGCGCCGACCAGATTGAACGAGCCGCTGAAGCTGCTGGAGTTGCTCGGGCGCGACAACTCCTACGCGGCGAGTTGCGCCGGTCGGTGGCAATGCCGACGGTGTCACGCGCATTAGATAGTATCGGAAGCAATGACTACATAGACAAGTTGACCCCACCACTGCTGGGCCCTGTTCTTGTCGCCCCCAACTTGAACGCACGCGAAGTTGCCGCTGCGCCGCCAGAGAAGGCTGCCTCAAGGACAGAGCCTGAACGCCTTGAAAGCAAAAGCGCTTCCGGCTGATCGAGGCTGTTTCGGAGCGCGACGAGGTCGAGGCCGAGGCTAGACGCAAAAGCAATCATATACCTTTCGCCAACATTCTGGAGTTGTCCTCCGTCACACACGCAGAACATGTTCCAGAGTTTCCAAAATTCAAAGGCAGAGTCCTGGTCCAGGGCGACACTATGGAAGACGCAAGTGGCCTGGCTTCGGCGTTCTCTGATGCTGCGCCCTGCGCATCGCGCGCTGAGGCTCCCAAATTGCGTGGTGCAGGCCCTCCTTTACGGTGACGGCAGGATCGACCTGGTCGACATTGGCCCCTCTACTTCCGCGGCGTCGCCCAGCCCCTTTCGGCGAAATGCAGAAGCCCAGCGCGCCGATTGCGCCTGGCTCTCTACGGCCACCCCTTGGCGGGTGTGTTCTGGGAGCGACATCGCCAGGCGCGTTTGGGAAGCGTGAGATTCAAGCTCATCCGCGGATGGGAGCGCGGCTAGAATCGCGACGACTTGGACTTCGTACTCTCTGCTTCTGTTGACGACTTCAAGATGGCAGGCCCCAAAGCAATGTCACGCTTGGCTGCGGCCTGAGTCGCGTGAGTGGCATTGAGTTGAGTCCACCTACGCCCTGTGATCAGCGCATGGGCTGCGGCCGAAAGGTTCACGCGGCATCTGAACATAATTTCCAGAAACGCATGTCCACAATGCTGCCCACCCGTCCAAGTCTGCGTAGGACGTCTGTGGCATTGGACTCGGCATGCTTGGTTCCATTGGTCCGGGAAGCATGTCGCTGTGCGCCAGAGCTTTCAACCGCGCCTGGCACGCGTCGGCGCGGCAGATCTCCGCCGCCCCGTGCTTCTTCATCTCGTGCGAATCACTCCTTGCGTCGGGCGAGAAACCCACGTCAGCGGGTAAAAGGGACGCGTTGGTTGAACAACTTAGTAATTTTTCGATCACCGACGACGACTCCCCCGTCGCCGAGACGCCTCGCATCGAGGGCACGTCTTTCAGATATCAGGGCCACGGGGACCGGCGAGGTCGGCCCCGACGCGGCGGGTGTGTCAATCAGAATGCGGTATTTGGCGACATGTGCCCGGTTTGACCTCCTCCACCCAGTCTGCACGTTGGCTAGACGACCCACTGGAGCTGCGCGTGCGACGAACGACTTCATCGTCTTTCCTGTTAGTTACATCTACGCGAACCCATTGTCTTCACGGATGGATTGGTGGCGCGGCCGACAAACTTTCTATTGTGTTCTTCACATATGCATCATGCGCATATTGCGTCAGTGCGTCAAAATCCATAACCGCCGTATTCGCCACATTGGTGGGCCCCAATCCACTCTTTCTTCCCAGCGCTGTTTGCGCAGACGGTTGTTTGTCATTCCTCCTCATGGAATATTTGGACACAGCACTCCCGTTTGAGGGGCTACAGTTGTTATCATTTTTGGAGGCCGTGGCGGCTCGAAGCCATCTGCCGCCCCGGGAATTGGCTGCTAAGAAGAAGCGACGGAAGACATTGCCACGGAAGGCGCCGCCCACGCGCGCATTTTTTCCCAGCCGGTCTTCCCTTATAGACGGACGCGTGGCATGTGCCGCGAGATTCTGTTCCCACACATACTCTTGCGACTACGGTTGCATACGAGGACAACGCGCTGCACGTACCTCCTGTCGATCCGGACCACGAGGGACCACCATTGGTCCCGCTCATCATAGCAGAAGGCAACGAGGCCGTGATCAAAATACTCCAGAGGGGAGCATTCCTGGGATAGTGGCCAAGATAGTCCAGTGATTTGTGCCTCTTGGGGCGCTCTTGGGAGGCCTCTTGGAGGCCTTTTGGGGGGTTTTGGAGGCGTCTTGGGCAATCTTGAGGCCATTTTCCGCGTCTTGGGCCGATCGTTCGGCGACTCGGGGCCATCTTGGACCGTTTGGGAGCCTCTTGGGGCCCTCTTGGCCAATGTTGGGGCCGTCCTGGGCCCGAACAGTTTTCGCGACAAGATTTCCTGGAGCCCAGGGGACACGCGGGAAACCCCGAAAGATTTCGGCATTTGGGTCCGGGTCCCTTCAATATTTCCCAACCATCCTGTGGTGTTGGGTCCTCCTCCTCCTCCTCCTCCCTCCTCCCCCTCCTTGCTTTTGCTCTCCGCATGTTTGTGTTTCGGCACACCCCTCGAACGTTTCGTGGCTCCACAGGGAGCCCCACCTAAGGTCCCAGTGGCGCAGTTCGCATGGCACCGCCGCTCCATTTTGGCACACCCCTCACGCGTTTCGTGGCCCCATAGGGAGCTCCACCTAAGGTCTCAGTGGTGCAGTTCGCATGGCGCCGCCGCCCCATTTTGGCACACCCCTCACACGTTTCGTGGCCCCATAGGGAGCTCCACCGAAGGTTTCAGTTGCGCAGTCCGCACGGCGCCGCCGCCACATTTTGGCACATCCCGCACGCGTTCCGTGGCCCCATAGGGAGCTTCACCTAAGGTTCCAGTGACGCAGTCCGCATGGCCGCGCCGCTCCATTTTGGCACACCCCTCACACGTTTCGTGGCCCCACAGCGAGCTCCACCTAAGGTTCCAGTGGCGCAGTACGCATGGCGGCCCCGCCCCATTCCGGCACACCCCTCACACGTTTCGTGGCCCCATAGGGAGCTCCACCTAAGATCCCAGTGGCGCAGTCCGCATGGCGGTTCCGCCCCATTTTGGCACACCCCTCACACGTTTCGTGGCCCCATAAGGAGCTCCGCCCTGCTCCTCCTTTGCGCCCGTCGCTGGGCGTATCGCCCAATAGCAGCGCCCGCATGGCGGCCCCGCCTCATTTCGGCACACGCTTCACGTGCTTCGTGGCCCCATAAGGAGATCCACCGAAGGCTACTAACAACGACGGTATTCACAACTGCACATGGTTGGAACCTTCGCCAGGCTAATTTTCAAGAGCGAGGACTGCGGCTTAGAGGATTAGGCAAATGACTTGAGGACACGCCCTTTTCGTGCCCAGAGGCACGGTTGCAGATGTTATGTTCGCCGGGCGTGTTCCGCATTTGAATACAATGGTATCAGAATGGGGAGAGAAGGAGGATGTGGATATAGTCGCCATGACCATGTTGCTTCACACTTGCGCATCCCATTGCTCCCCCGTCCTCCCGTCGATCTCAACGGTTCGACAGGTGTGAGCGGGGAGCCGCATGCCGACGGTAAAAATGAACCCCCCTTAACCTCTTATGTATGTTTACCCTGGGCTCTATATGATTCAAATTGCCGCGACAAGCGGGGGCGAACTCTATTACCATCCCAAATTCGCATCGTAGCTCTGATGTTCATAGCATGCATAACGCAATGGGTATTCATTGCTATTTGTTATGCGTATTGTTCAGCGACGCGCCCATTTTCGAAGTCGCAACCATCAGATGTTCGAGGATACCTCCCGAAAAGAAAAAGTCATGTCCTTCCTGGACCCCGAATTTTATTATCTTTGCGGGATTATTCTCGCCAGCGCAGGATGATTAGGGTTGCACCATCAACTGCATGTAGCCGCTTCCAGCCTTGCTGCCAGAGTTGCCTTGGATCGCGTGGTGTGTCGAAGCATCCGCAGACCCATCTGCATGATTCAGATTCGACAGCCGTCTGCCAACGTGCCCCCGTGTCTCGCCTGGCAATCGCTCCCACCGCGGAGATGCTGGCGACACGACGAGGGGGGCCTTCTCGACGCCTGGCGTGGTGGATGACAGTCTGCTAGTGGACCCGCACCTTGGGCAGGGGGGACTTAGGAAGCGTGGATCGGGAGCAGGAGAAGGGAGGGGGATGAGGATCAGACAGCAGTGCGCAATAAAGATAATTTGGTGAATAGTTCAGGCCTCTTGACAACGCTCGGGAAGGTAGTTGCCCGATCTTCTCCCACAATTCCAGGGCAATCCGAGAAGCTCGCTCCACATGTATACGAATTCCCAAATCAATGCTTACAATGAGATGGTCCTGGATATTAAAAACGTAGGCGAAGGTACGGCGCCGATTTCGGTAGGCGGCCAGGTTCCTGGTTCTAGATTCCCGCGTTCCCGGTCCCCTTTTCCTTGCCGATTTCGTTGGGTGGCCAGGTTCCCGGGTTTTCAGTTCCGTGTCAGGAGTTCTCAGCGTTTGTACGGTTCTTGGATTTTCTAATTTTTAGCTGCGGCGAGTTGTCTAGGTCCGTGCGACCTTGGCCATGATGAGATATCAGACTGCAAAGAGTGAAGACAACACATCATGTAGTGGAGAACAAAAGTTGAGGTACTGTCAGTTTGTGCGTAACAAGAATCAAGCGGGGCGTGTGATTAAACAAATGCTTTCCCTGCTCGGGCGAATCGCGGGGGTGGCGCCCGCTCAATCGAAACACATGGTGGCGGCGGCGCCTGTCATTAGCGCCGACGCCCGGCCGCCAGCGAGAAGGCGACATTGGCACCACGGATTGGGGGAGGGGTGGGGTGGGGCGGGAGGCAAGGGCGGCAGGGGCAGGGACCGTCGGCGCCGTCACCGCCGCGTTATTTGCTTGTTTCCCAGTCGAGCGGAACTCCCGTCCTCCCTCTCCTCCTCGTCCTTCTCCTCGTTTCTCGTCCTCCTCCTCTTCCTCCTCCACTTCCTCGTCCTCGTCCTGGTCCTCCCCCTCCTTCTTCTCCTCTTCCTTCTCGTCGGTCATGCTGCTTGCCATCATCCGCGGCGCGGTGGTTCCCCGAGCTCTCCGAACCCTGGCGCGCGTGATTAAAAACATGTTTCGCGTCCCGAGGGCCTATTCATCAGCCCCGGGGGTGGGGGCGGGTCTATCATGTGTTAATCACAAGCTGGCATTCACAAGGTTGAACAGCTTGCACATCTAACTATACATTCGAATGATAGCATAGCCACTTGGTGGCGTACCTAGCTACATCTGCTTATACATACGTGTACTGTGAGAGAAAGAAGGAGGGTGAGAGCGACCAAGTACATATAGAGAGTGACAAACCGTGCATACGTACATCTTTGCATGTGTAAGTACAGACACATCTAGACGGAGTGATTGAGACAGAGGGATAAGAGAGAGAGAGATAACAAAAGAGAGAGAGAGGAATCATATAGTAGAGAGTGAGTAAAGAGAGAGAGAGAGAGAGAGAGATGAAGAACGAGAGAGAGAGAGAGAGTAGGTCACCATTCAGCGTTGGCACTGAAGGGGTCTTATTGGAGACACCAGGAGTAGGCCACAGTCACCGACTAATTTCTTTGGGTGGCCCGGTTTCAAGGTTCGCGCTTTGTGGTTCATAGCCGATTTCAGTGGGCCGACAGTCTTTCGGATTCCAGCTCTGGGTCCAAGGTTCATGGTACGTTGTGATTTTCAGGTTCTCGAGTTCATCAGGGCGTTTGTTTCCGGGGCCAGAAGGCTACCAGGGTCTGACATGTAGTAGAGCGTAGAGACAACATATCAGAGAGCAGAAAACATAGTTCAGCAGACGGGACACATCGTAGAGTTGAAGGACAGAGAGTCGATCGACCCTTGAGGGTATCAGGGCAAACGTGGTAGTAACGCGGGCATATGCAGAATGCAGAAGATGCGGAGTAGAGAGCAATAGAAGGGCGTATATAGACACATATGAATGTGTGCGACAATCGTTATATACATATACATTATACCCGAAGGGAAAGGGAGAGGTCAGAATGACAGGGCACCTCGGGAAGCAATTAAGCCCCCCCTTTCCCAGCACCGGTGAAACGATAACGCAGCCAGCACCCTGGAACGTTACCCCGGCACCCTGGCATTTGGCCGTTGTTGAGCACTCTTCTGGAGCCTACCATACAATACTACCACTACGACTATGACTACCACTATCACTACTGCTACTACTACTACTACTACTACTACTACTACTACTACTACTACTCCCATTACAACTACGTCTACCACTACTCCTACTACTAGTACGATTAATTCTACTACTACTACTATTACTACTACTACTACTACTACTACGACTACTACTACTATCACTGCTACTACTACTACTAGTACTACTTCTACTAATTCTACTACTTCTTCTTCCTCTACTACTACTACTACTACTACTACTACTACTACTACTACTACTATCACTCTACTACTACTACCACCACCACTACTACTACTACTACTACTACCACTACTACTACTACTCTACTACTACTACTACTACCACTACTACTACTACTATTACTGCTACTACTGCTACTACTACTACTACTACTACGACTACTACTACTACTACTACTACTACTACTACTAGTAGTAGTACTACTAGTACTACTAGTACTAGTACTACTATTACTACTACTACTACTACTACTACTACTACTACTACTACTACTACTACTACTACTACTACTACGATTACTGATGTGGTGGCGCTCTACGTCGACAGCGGGGACGTCATTGGGGGCTCGGTCGAGGCGACCGCCGCGCTCCACAAGGCGCTCACCGAGGAGCTGCACACCATGGGGTTCGTCACTCACGAGAACGTCGACCCGACCACGGAGCTGGAGCTGGTGGGCAGGCGGATCGAGGGAACGAGACGATCCCCCGGTCGTCGCGCATGTGGCGGCTGTGGCACGCCCTCCGCGAGCTCGAGTTCACCAAGGGCTCCGCTCCTGGCATCGTCAGGCGGGTCGTTGGGCACATCGTCGACCACTTCTCGACCAGGCGGGAGCTGCTCTCGGGTCTGCAGTACCTGTACCCGTTCATCGGCGACGGCCGCGGGGAGCGGAGGGAGTTTGACGCCAACGAGCTCGCCGAGGTCAGGCTCATCAGGGGCCTCCTGCCCCTCGCCGTCTCGGACCTCGGCCGCCCCATTGCGGAGCACGTCTACTGCAGCGACTCGAGCTCGCACGCGTGTGCCGTCCACATCACGAGGGCGAGCCCTCGGGAGGCATGGGCTGCTGCCATCTACCGCGAGCGCTGGAGGTTCAGGGAGCTTGGGGACGAGCACGAGGACGACTGCGGTGCTGGTGCCCTGCCCGACGAGACCCCCGAGCTGGAGACGGGCGGGGAGACGTTCAGCGCATGGGCCGCCCGCGAGGTGGATCAGGAGCTGGGTCGGCTGCGGGAGTCGCGCGTCGCCGTCATCCCGAGAGGGTCGCAGCTGGACGATGTCGTGGAGGTTGTTGGGTTGGTGCCTGCTCTTGGCCATGAATGGGACCTTCCCGAACGCTGGAGATGCATCCGAGCTGGGAGCTGGAAGCGTCCTGATAAGATCCACAACCTGGAGGCGCGCGCAGCGCCCATGGGGCTCGCCGACCACTGCAGCCACGGTGCGAACCACAACACCGTGCTGCTTTCCTTTGGGAACGACATGTCGGAGATCCTCGCCTGCGATCGCGGACGAGCCCGAGCCTGGGAGCTGCTGGCGTTGCTCCGACGGGGAACCGCATGGCAGGTCGCTGCCAATGTGCGGTGGGCGCGGAGGCACATCCGCGCCGACCGCAACCCCTCGGACTCCGCCTCCAGGTTGCGGCGGCGCGGGGCAGGGCAGAGCGTGCAAGGCCGGGCTGCTGAACTTCGAGACGTTGGCCGCCTGGGCCGCCTGCTCGCCCGCGCCGAGGAGCCCTCGACGCCCGCCGAGCCGCTCTCGGCCGCCGCTCGCCGCTGGCGACTCGCCGAGGAGCCCTGCGAGGACCGCGGTGACCCTCTGGATCCCGCTCGGAGCAGGGAAGGGTCACCGACCCCTCGGGCGCCTGAGGCGGCCGAAGAGGCCGTGCATGACAGCCCGAAGCTGGCCGCGGCGGGGGCGCGGCTCGCCGCCTTCGCCGCCGCGGGCTCAGACAGCGAGGTGAGGTTTATTCCCTCGAGTTCTTCGCTGGGCGCTGCCGCCTCGCCGCTGGAGCTCTGGGCGGCGGACTGCGCTGTGCTGCTCCAGTCGACCACATCAACGCAGAGTACTTCGACGTCACCAGGGCCCCGGTCTCGGACACCATCGCGCAGTGGGCTGTCGCCCTGGGGGCCCCCTGCACGCGCTGGAGCGCTGCCCGGCGAGGTGGCGAGATGGCGGACTCGGCCGCGTCGTACTCCGGTCTCGCCTGCGCCAAGTTCTCATGTCGGGTGGTGCGGGCCTGCCTGGACGCTGGCGCTCAGTTCGTCATCGACAACCCTCGGTCGAGCCACCTCTGGAGCTGGCCGCCGCTGGAGCGCCTGCGTAGGCGTGCTGCTGCCGTTCGCGTGGAGCTGGACATGTGCGCCTTCGGCGCAGCATGGAAGAAGCCGACCCTGCTCGTGGGGGACCTGCATGGCCCTGAACGCACGGAGGCCAGGTGCCCCGGGCACGCGCGACACGTCGTGCTGCAAGGGTCGGTTCGCCTCCCAGCCACGGCGACGTCGCCTGCTCGCTGGCGGTGGAGGACATCTTTCGCCTCGGCTTACCCTCCTCAGTTTTGCCGCCGCCTGGCGGGAGTGCTGTGGGGCGCCGCTCCGCCAGCTGCCTGGGGGAAGGAGGGCGAGCCCCGCAGCGATCAGCGGCGGGAGGAGCACTTGGCAGCCTGCCTCGGCCAGAAGGTCAACCATTGCGCCCGCGTGGACCCCCTCCCGGCGAAGGCCACGCTCGGGTGGGAGTCAGCGGGCGGGTGCTGGGACGGGCAGCCGCTCAAGTGGGAGCTGGGCGCCCTCGCTGACCGCCAGAGGCCTGGCCGCAGCCGAACGCCGTGCTGCGGGTCGGCGACGCCGGCATCACCCTGAAGACGGGCCTGGGTTTCTACGTCGCCTTGCGTTGGGCCCAACGACGCAGCAGCGCTGTCGCGACTGCAACGCTGCCGCGGTCCGCTTCGCCCGCGCTGTTCCAGCCGCCACCGCCGCGGTGCAGTGGGACAAGCTCCTCGTCGAGTACACGGAGTTCCTCTTCTTGGACGGCGCTGCGGTGAGCGCTGCCCGCTATGCCCTCTACGGCGCTGCCTGGACATTGGACTTGCCGATCAAAGCCCCCAGCTGATGCGCTCTTGCCAAGGCCGCGCTGCGCTCGTTCTCTCGAAGGGCGCCAGAGAAGTCCAGGGGCCCACCGTGCGAGGAGATGACTTGGCTGTTCGTCGACTCCTTCATCCAGCAAGAGCTGTGCCTCGTCGGTTTCTTCGCCCTGCTGGCCTGGGACTGCCATCTCAGGCCGTCCGAGGCGATCGAGCTCCGCAAGGAGGACCTGTGCACGCCCGCGCAGGGCGCCTCGATCCAGAAGTGGAGCATCACGGTTGCCCCCTCGACCAGACGCAGGCCCGCCAAGAACAGGCAGTTCGACGCCGGCGCGGTGGCCGCGTGGCAAGATCGTCGCTGGATGGAGCCCCTGCTCAAGAGCATCTCCGAGCGGGCAAAGCCAGGCGGGCTGCTGTTCAGAGGCCTCGCGCTGGGGGCCGTCGAGAAGGCCTTCAACCAAGCCTCCGACCACCTGGGCTACAGGGTGGTGCCGCACGGGATGCGGCACGGAGGCCCGTCTCATGATGCGTTCAAGAACGGGGTTGGCCTGCCTGACATCCAGAGCCGCGGCCGCTGGATGCGTGCAGAAAATTGTCAAATCTATATGAACCCTGCGGCCCTTCTCCGAGCCATCCAGAAGGTCTCATCAAATCATGTGGCCCAAGCACAAAAGCTCCGAAAAGAACTGCCTGGACGACTTCTGGCCTCGCTCAACAAGGTCCTGCGCAATGAAGTGCTGGCAAGCCGTGGCAAGCGAAAGCGAGGATTAGTTTTCGGAGGCTTCCTGGTGAGTAGTCTAGCGCATTCTTACCCCCATCAGGCACTTAACGCGTGCCATCGCGTTCGCGGCAGTCGGCTGTTCAGAAACAGTGCCGGCTGGGGGGGGGGCACTTCTTTCTAGCGGGGATGTATGCATGTTGGTGCGTTATCTCGCTGTTGGTGTCCTCAATAGTTTTTTCGGCACCACCCTTTCCCCGTCCTCCTCCCCTCTTCTTCTTCTCTTCACGTTCGTAGTTCAATGCAGTGTTGTGCGTGGCCCCTCCAGGGCGGCCAGCCTTTTCGGAGCAAGCGGGAACGAGGATACGTTTTCGGAGGCTTCCTGGTGAGTAGTCTAGCGCCTTCTCACCCCCTCAGGCACTTGACGCGTGACATCGCGTCCGAGGCAGTCGGCTGTTCAGAAACACTGCCGGCTGGGGGGGACATTTCTTTCTAGCGGGGATGCCCTCATACTCCACGTCCAGTGTCCGACCAGCGATACCTCCGTTGAGGGCCGAAGATGCCTCTCCAGGACAGCCGCCTCTGTCGCCAAGACCACTTGCTAAAACTCCGAAGGTTGTATCCTCAACGTGTAGGGACGACCGGGTCCGATGCAGAGACCCAGGCCGCTCTCCTCAGGCCTCCTTGCGGACTGCGAGGCCTCTGCTGTTCAGGAGCTTATTGACCATCATTTTGTCGTCCAGGACCGTCGTCTCCCCGTCCTCTCTGCCAGCGTGAAATTGATGTACTCGTCGATATACAGCATCAGCATGAAGCGGGTCGCCTCCTGGTCGGTGAGGCCGCAGGAAGGCGTGGGCTTGCCATAGGTCAAGCTTGGGGCCCTCAGAGACTCGAAGCTCGCCTCCATGCAGCTGTGTGGGCCAGAAAGACTGCCCAGGCGGACCCCATCACCAAGCTCTCGGCCCCAATCCCGATATCTTCCTCCTGCGCTCCACCCCCTGCTCCAGGCCGAAGCGGTACAGCTCCTGCGGCGAAACGCCTTCCACCACAAAAAATTCGCCAGCTCCGAGCCCCAGTGCAGCCTGTAGAACCAATCAATCCGGCACGTCGCCCCGGAAGGAGAAAAGCCGTCGTCCACGAAATATTGCCTCGTCCAGCTCCAGGAGAGCCAGGCGCGCGGGACTACCAAGCGGGACCCAAGGGGGATCCACGAAGAGCAGGTTGACCTTCCGACAATCCCGGACCAGGCGAGATTTCACGACACAGCCAGTCTTCGAGTCGAAGTACTTGGCCACCGTGAACAGCCCGACACGTTCTCGCACGTGCTTCACACAGGTGATCATAACTGCTTGGGTCATGCGCAGGGCAAGTCCCAGACGCTCCTTCTTGCTCTTCAGCGCGGGGTCCGAGTAGCTCTTTGTCTTCTCGTATTGGTCGCAGACCACCTCCCCCGTGGCCTTGATCATCAGCGTTGGCCTCCGTCAAGCACCTGCCCGCTAGGTTCGAGATCCCGTGGACCTTCAAGCTCTTCGTCTCCGGTGCTGGTAGCGACTCCTGCGCCACCTTCAGGGGGCACAAGCCCCCTTTCCTCAGCGCCGACGGTGTACTTGGTGCTTCGGTCCTCGTCTTCGTAGTTCTCTTTGTGAAATAGTCTGTCGGACTCCCTTCCGCCAGGCGGCTCAAAGCCGCTCAGCCGTCGTTGATGGTCCCCCACCTTGCCCTCACCGCCTGAAAGTCCCAGGCGGTCGTCACCAGTCGTTTCTGCAGCGGCGTGCTTTTCCCCCACTCGTCCTGACTCATGGCTGTCTGGCCCAGACCTGACGGTCGGATCCAGCCACTCGAACAGCCAGTGGCCATACTTCGAATCGCCGCTATCGTTCTCGAAGTCCGCCTCCACGTCAGCCTCAGCTCCGTTTCCGACAGACCCGAACTCGATCGTCTCTTCTTCAGTGGGAAAGGCAGGCAAGGTAGACTCCTCGGAGGATCTCGTTCCCTCAACGCCTTCTCCCAAGTAGTCATCTGGAACCACCCGGCGACCTGCGCCGCGACGCACGGGAAAGCCAACTTGCTGGAAGGGAACGGAGGCCCTCAGGTACAAAGGAGGCCCCCGCTCGATGACGCCCCCGTGGAGAACCCCACAGGCGATCGCCAGGATACTCACCAGCCCGATGTAGCTCCACCACCCGCCAGAGGTGTCCAGCAGGAAGCTCGGTACGAATGCAGCTCGCCGCCGCGGCCGTGGCAGAGAGGATTGACGTCCCAGGCCTTGGCCAGAGCGCACCATGATAACTCAAGCCGCAACCTATTCGTCATCCCCTGCAGGCTGGCCCGAACGCACCTCACCCAAGTGCTTGTTAAAGATCGCCCGCCGCTCGAGCTTCTCCATCACCTCGTCATCGGCCTTGTGGTTCTCGCTGTTCGCCGTCCAAGCGCAGGTACTCAGCGTCCAGTCGACCTTCGAACTCCACTTCCCGCCGTGCTGACTCTTCGGATGCTGCTGCTCAGCTTTGCACTCCACCCGCTCGTAGAGCCTCGGGCAAGTCAGCTCGGCGGCCTGCGAGCTGATCAGCTCGTCCCACTGCCTCTGGCTCATCATGCGGTCAAGCACCATGGCCAACAATTTGATATACTGCGCCAGCCCCGCGCCCTGCAGCTCCTTACTCTGTAGCCACCCCTGCGTCTCCACGCGGGCACTGCGCCCGCCATTGTAGAGTTTCGCAAGTACCGTCGGGGCCACACGCGTCCTGACCCCGCCCATGGGAGTGCCCGCGATGGTACGGTATCGCTGGAGGGTCATCAGCAGGCTGGCTTTGGGGTTCACCGTCTCCTCCTTTCGCTGCACGATCTGGTCCCTCAGCGTCCCCCAGGTCACCGACCTTCTCCCACGAAGCGGCACTCGAGCTCGGCGTGGGCGATCCAGCCTGCGCCTTGGTAGACAGACCCGCGTTCTTCCTGAACGCGTCCTCGTGCTCGGTCAACTTCTGGAGGAAGGTGTCCACGCCGGCCATCGTCCGTTCACCAGGTCGCGGTCCTGGAGGCTCCGCCGGCGGCGGCAGAGAGGACCCCGAGGCCGGGTCACCGCCTCCACCACTTGCAGCACCCGAAGCCCCGTCGCCGCCCTCGATCCTCGACTTCAGCTCGCCGACCGCGCTGGCCAGGTCCGACTGCCGTTCCGCGAGCTCCGCAGACAGCGCCTTGGTGTCCGTCGCCTCATCGCTGTCGCTGATGTCGGCCCCCCCGCAGACGCTGCCCGCCTCCGAGTCGCTGCCACTCGCTGTCGGAGTCGCTAGCCCTGCCGCTGCCCAGGTACGACCACACCTGGGGTACGCCCCCACGTATCTGACGAGCACCTCGAGGTGGCCGAGATCAGCGGACCAAGCTGGAAGAAGCGCCAAATTCGCCAGAGCACGAAGCCATCAGCAGCGAAGCTACCCCACGTCCGATGGCTCGAGATCGTGAAGATCGCGGCGATCACGCCCTTGCCCATCCACGTTTCGACCTTCGTACGGTTGCTGGTCTTCTTTTTGCCGCCCTTGATGCCCGTCTTGATTGATGTTGCCTCCGCCTGCCCCAGCTCATGCCGTACGATCAGCCGCTTAGCTGCGATCACCGCTTGCTCCCTCTGCTTCTCCGATAGGCCAGGGTGCTCCGTCCAGGCCACTCCTCGCTTGGGACGGGCATGCCAGGGTGAGCCTTGTCTCTCAAAAGCTTGTGATCACCGCGCGCTGCGCAGGGTCTGCCGTCCACACCTGGCTGTTGGCAGCCCGTCTTGTGCCCTCACGCCTGCACGTATACTAGGTTGCACCGCGACCAGGGCGCCATGAACCTTGCGGGCACACCCCGCCAGGGCTCTGCGTCGACCTCCGACCAGCGCTCGCTCGGCTCCTCGGCCACCGCCGACCCGCGGCCGTCAAGCAGCTCAGGGAGGCCGTCCAGCTCGGAGAGCCCGAGAGCGCCCACCAGCGCCCACCCGAGGCGCCGCATCACCGGCGGCGTGACGGAGAGTCCCGAGCCCCTGGGCTCGGATCAGGGCTGGGAGGGTCCCAGGGCTCAAAGTGCGGGCCGTGGCCCGCCGCTCCTTTGAGCCGAAGCTAGGGCCAAGAAAAATGGGCAGGTGTGCCATAAAAGGATGGAGGCGGCTCTCTTTGGGTATGGGGGGGGGTAGTGCAGCAGTGTGTTTAACATCGCGTAGACATCGGCAGCGAGCGAGGGGGGAAGTGAGAAGGAGAAGGCGGCGGCGGGGCTTCTCAAAAGATCTCGGGCCTTCTGAGAAGTTTTCTGTGTCTTCGGGGAGGGCTCAGACAACTTTTCAGAAGGCCAGGGGACTTCCGAGCCTTCTGAGAAAGCCCGCCCCTTGTCACTTCTCCCCCGCGCTCGCCACCAACTTCAGGATCCTACTTGAGCTTGGTATTGTGTAGGTCCTCTTGGAGCCCTCTCGGGGCGTCGTGAGGGCCCTCTCGACCGTCTTGAGGCTCCCTTACGCTGTCTTGGGTGCATCTTGGCCGTCATGGAAACATACATTGAGGCCATACTGAGCTCTTGTTTGGGCCATCTGAGCCGTCGCGGAGGCCATCTTAGCCGTCTTGGATATTTTCGTTTGCCATGTTGGAGCCATCTAAAGCGGACACATCTCTGCCGACCGAGTTTTCCGGAAGGCTTGCGAGATCGGTCTAGAGTCCATTTGGAACCTGCAAACTAATCCAAACACAGAAGTTTGGCGCTCGAGCCTTTGATACATCAACAGGGGGCGGCGGATCGAAGGCGCCTACGGCGAATCACCACCGCCCCCTGCCCTGACTCTGGGAAACGCCCATGCGGCCAAACAAGCTATTGGACTACACGTTCCCTCCCGCCGTTGTGGAACCCCGTAGGGGGAGCACTTGGGAAAGGAAGAGACAGGAGGATGGGAGGCAGGACACGGAGGACCAGGCGTCTTGCTAGCCTCTTCGGGGCTTCTTGGGCCGTCCTGTGGCAATATTTGAGACCTATTCGGCAGTTTCCGAACGTTAATTCATTGAACAATTCAACGGTCCATTTCTTATTATGGCCTCCTGGAGATCCTCTTGGAGCCCCCTTGGGGCGTCTTGGAGGCCCCGTGGGCCATCTGCAGGACATCTTGGGCCGTCTTGGGGCCATCGGACCTGGGGGGTGGCTAGCTGGCGCCAATACGCCTCGTATCCGTGTGTCCTTTCTTCCTTCTCCCTCTTCCCATTCGTCCCTCCGCTCCCTCCCTCCCTCCTCGGCCGCACATCTGTCCACTCCGCCGAGGAGAGCGCTGGCTCCATCGAGGCGCGGGCGCGCCCCCGGGCGACTACCGCCCATCCCGCCACCGCTCTGGCCCCATCCCCCGGGCTAGCGTCCCCAGGCATGGAAGAATCAGAAGCGGCATGGGCCCCGACAGCTCGCCGGGATGGGAGGGGGGGAGGAGGAGCGGGGTGTTGCCGATCGAGAACTAGGACCCAGCACCACAGGATTGTTTGGGAAAAAGTGTCGGAGAACAGCAGACATAGTTTGGCGAGGCACCGAGCCCAACCCAACCGAACAGACAAAAAACGCAGCTGTGAGTAGTGCAAGGCGTGGCCCTCTCGAACTAGGCGCGTGAGTCATGAGACTTTCGGTCGAGCTCGCAGCTCCCTGTATGGCCAAGACCAAGAAGCGTGTGATGGGTGTGCCGAGAGGGGCGGAAGGGAGGGACGCGACCGTTGCCGCTAGGGCCTTCGGTGGAGTGCTCTATGGGCCACGAAACGCGTGAGGGTGTTCCGAAATGGACACCCGGAGAGCATAAGCTAGAAAGGGGGGGGGACTGGAGGAGGGGAGGAGAAGCAGCAGGAGGAGACACCGTCGGGCGCTGCTGATTCAAGGCGAGGATCCAGCATCGCAGGATTGCTGGTTGTGAAGTGGGGAAGGGCGGAGCGAGGTGTACATGGCACTCTAGCGGCAGCGGCCCCCTGGAGGGCTTCGTACATCCTGAATATGCTCTGGGCAGTTGTTTTCGGTTGTTTTGAAAATTCATCCCCAGCTATCCGGTGGTGTTGGGTGCTCGTTTTGAAAAGACACTGCCCCGCGTCCCTCTCCTTCCTTCCTCCTCCCCCTCCTCCCTCCCCTTCCTCTTCCGATCCCTGCCTCTGCTTTCCGAACCAGTCAACCATTTTGGCATACCCCTCACACGTTTCGTGGCCCCGTAGGGAGCCCCACCGAAGGTTTAAATGCCAGCGTTCGCATGCGCCCACCGCACCCCTTTTGGCACACCCCTCGCACGCTTCGTGGCCCCATAATGTGCCCCACCGAAGGCCCAAATGCTAGCGTTCGCACGCGCCTACCGCACCCATTTTGGCACACCCCTCACACGTTGCGGGGCCCCATAGGGAGCCCCACCGAAGGCCCAAATTCCAGCGTTCGCATGCGCCCACCGCACCCATTTTGGCACACCCGTCACACGTTCCGTGGCCCCACAGGGAGCCCCACCGAAGGCCCAAATTCCAGCGTTCGCCTGCGCCAACCGGGCCCTATAGGGAGCCCCACCGAAGGCCCAAATGCCAGCGTTCGCATGCGCCCACCGCACCCATTTCGGAAGCCCCACCGAACACCCCAAATGCCAGCGTTCGCATGCGCCCACTGCACTCATTTTGGCACGCCCCTCACACGCTTCGTGGCTCCGTAGGGTGCCCCACCGAAGGCCCAAATACTCACCCTTCACACCTTTTGTGGCCCCACAGGGAGCCTTACCGAAAGCTCAAATGCCAGCGTTCGCACGCGCCCACCCCAACGATTTGGGCACGCCTCTCACACGCTTCGGGGCCCGATGGGGAGCCCCACCGAATGCCCAAATGCCAGCGTTTGCATGCGCCCACCGCGCCCATTTTGGCACGCCCCTCATACGTTCCGTGGCCCCATGGGGAGCCCCGCCGAAGGCCCAAATGCCAGCGCTCGCCTGCGCCCACCGCACCCTCTTTGGCACATCCTTCACACGTTTCGGGGCCGCACCGGGAGCCCCGCCCAAGGCCCAAATGCCAGCATTCGCATGCGACCACCGCGCCCACTTTGGCACGCCCTTCACACGTTGCGTGGCTCTACACGAAAACCCACCGAAGGCCCAAATGCCTGCGTTCGCACGCGCGTACCCCACCCATTTTGGCACGCCCCTCACACATTTCGTGGCCCCATAGAGGGCCCCACCGAAAGCCCAAATGCCAGCGTTCGCGTGCGCCCACCGCACCCAGTTTGGCACACCCCTCACACGTTTCGGGGCCCTATAGGGAGCCCCCACCGCGCCCATTGTTGCACACCCCTCACACGTTTCGTGGCCCCACAAGGAGTCCCACCGAAGGCCCAACTGCCAGCGCTCGACTGCGCCAACCGCGCCCACCACACCCAGTTCGGCACACACCTCACACGTTTCGCGTCCCTACAGGGAGCCCCACCGAAGGCCCAAATGCCAGCGTTCGCATGCGCCCATCGCATCCATTTTGGCACACCCCTCACACGTGTCAAAATCCCAGCGCAAACACAACGCCCCAATACCAGTTTTACAAGTGCGCGAAACAGGCTCGGAGGCCCTGCGACAAGCCTGCACCGATGACCAGAACATAGCAAAAGGAGCAACACTAACACTGATAAGGAGGTCTGGGGAGGACTAGATGCAAGGAGGACCTGAGGGTAGCGTAGTTGGCAGTTACACAACGCAGCCAGTTGATCAGAACACGCCAAACAGCATAGCTAAGAACGCAGAACCCACAACAACTTGTTGCTGTTCAAATTGTTGTTTCCCTACCTAGGCTCTGCCTAGAAGGGTTCTTACTCTCTAGCTTAAAGGGGCCGGGCAGTGGAAAGCGCCCCGGGCGGTTCCCCCAGTCCCCGCCCCGCGGTTCCCCCAGTCGCGCCCCCTTAGCTTGGCTTAGCTTATCTCGTCTTAGCTTAGCTTGGCTTAGCTTAGTGTAGCTTAGCTTAGCTTGGCTTGGCTTGGCTTAGCTTAGCTTAGCTTATCTCATATTAGCTTAGCTTAGCTTATATCATATTAGCTTAGCTTAGCGTAGCTTTGCCTAGCCTAGTTTAGCTTAGCTTTACCTCAGCTTTATCTTAGCTGTAACTTTAACTTTAGCTTGGCTTTAGCTTTAGCTGTTGCTTAGCGTTAGCTGAGCTTTAGCTTAGTTGTAGTGTAGCCCTAGTTCAGATTTAGCTTAGCTTTAGCGTAGCTTTAGCTTTAGCTTTAGCTTTAACGTTAGCTTAGCTTTAGCTCAGTTTTAGCTTAGCTTTAGCTTAGCTTTAGCTTAGCTTTAGCTTAGTTTAGCGTAGCTGTCGCTTAGCTTTAGCCTATCGTTAGCTTGGATGTAGCTTTAACTTTAGCTTAGCTTTAGCTTAGCTTTAGCTCAGCTTCAGCTTAGCTTTAGCTTAACTTCACCTTCGCTCTAGCTTAGCTTTAACTTAGCGTTAGCTTAGCTTGACCTCAGCTTCAGCTTAGTTTCAGCTTAGCTTTAGCTTAGCGTTAGCTTACCTTTAGCTTAGTTTTAGCTTAGCTTCAGCTTAGTTGCAGCTTAGCTTCAGCTTAGCTTCAGCTTAGCCCTAGCTTAGCTTTAGCTTAGCTTTAGCTTAGCTTTAGCTTCGCGTTAGCTTCGCGTTAGCTTAGTTTTAGCTTAGTTTTAGCTTACCTTTAGCTTACCTTTAGCTTGGCTTTACTGGTACTACTAATGCTGGTTTCCTAGGGGCTCCAACTCCTAGGTAGGGTCGCACTGTAATAATTTGTGATTTGCTGGGGCCTGAATGCGCAAAACAATTAGCCTGGCGAAACAAAACACCTGTGCAGTTGCGGACACCGTCGTTGTATGCACTGCATTCGGTGGAGCTCCCCATGGGGCCACGAAACGTGTGAGGGTTGTGCCGCAATGGCTGTGGTGGTGCCATGCGAGCGCAGCCATTGGGGCTTGCGGTGGAGCTCCGTATGGGGCCACGAAACGTGTGAGGGGTGTCCCGAAATAGGCGCGGTGGTGTCATGCGAGCGCAGCCACTGGGGCCTTCGGTGGAGTTCCGTATGGGGCCGCGAAACGTGTGAGGGTGTGCCGAAATGGGCGCGGTGTCATGCGAGCGCAGCCACTAGGGCCTTCGGTGGAATTCCCCATGGGCCCACGAAGCGTGTGAGTGGTGTGCCGACATGGGCACGGTGGTGTCATGCGAACGCAGCCACTAGGGCCTTGCGTGGAGTTTCGTATGGGACCACGGAACATGTGAGCCGTGTGCCGACATTGGTGCGGTGGTGCCATGCGATCGCAGCCATTGGGGTTTTCGGTGGGGCCCTCCTATGGGGCCACGAAACGTGTGAGGGGTGTTCCGAAATGGGCGCGGTGGTGTCATGCGAGCGCAGCCACTGGTGTTTTTGGTGGAGCTCCCCATGGGGCCACGAAGCGTGTCAAGGGTGTGCCGAAATGGGCGTCGCGGTGTCATGCGAGCGCAGCCACTGGGGCCTTCGGTGGAGCTCCCCATGGGGCTACGCAGCGTGTGAGGGGTGTGCCGAAACGCCTTCGGTGGACCTTCCCATGGGGCTACGAATCGTGTGAGGGGCGTGCCGAAATGGTGCGGTGGTGTCATGCGAGCGCAGCCACTGGGGCCTGCGGCGGAGCTCCCCATGGGGCCACGGGGCGTGCGAGGGGCATGTTGACATGGGTGCGGTGGTGTCATGCGAGCGCAGCCATTGGGGCCTTCGGTGGAGCTCCTGATGGGGCCACGAAACGTGCAAGGGGCATGCTGATATGGGTGCGGTGGTGTCATGCGAGCGCCGTCACTGGGGCCTGCGGTGGAGCTCCGCATGGGGCCACGAAGCGTGTGAGGGGTGTCCCAGACTGGGTGCGGTGGTGTCATGCGAGCGCAGCCACTAGGGCTTTCGGTGGAGCTCTGGGGCGACTACAATCGGTGCGGTTACGCCGGGGTGCTGTGTGCAAGTTGCTTTGTGGCTGCTTTTCCGGGGCCTGTGTGAGGGACCGTGTCATGGTTGTCGTCGTTTCGAGCGGCGCTGTCATTTCCGATGTGTATTCCGGTGTACTGGAAAGAGCGACAGTGTCATGTGATTCGGTCGCAATGAGTGACAGTATCATCCGTTTCCCGGGGGCGGAAGGCAAACCGCACCCTTCGCAAACCGCACCCATTGTAGTCGCCGACTCTTAATGGGGCCACGCAGCGTGTGAAGGGTGTGCAGAAGTTTGTGCGGTGGTGTTATGCGAGCGCAGCCACTGGGGCTTTCGGTGGAGCTCCCCAAGGGACAACGAAGCGTGTGATGGGTGTGCCGAACTGGGCGCGGTGGTGTCATGCGAGCGCAGCCACTGGGGCCTGCAGTGGGGCTCCCCATGGGGCTACGCAGCGTGTGAGGGGTGTGCCGAACTGGGCGTGGTGGTGTCATGCGAGCGCAGCCGCCTGGGGCTTTCGGTGGAGCTCCCTCTGATGCCACGAAACGTCCGAGGGGTGTGCCGAAATTGGCACGGTGGTGTCATGCGAACGCAGCCACTGGGGCCTTCGGTGGAGCTCCCCATGGGGCCACGACGCGTGTGAGGGGTGTGCTGAAATAGGTGCGGTGGTGTCATGCGAACGCAGCCACTGGGGCCTTCGGCAAAGCTTTGTGGGTCTACGAATCGTGTGAGGGATGTGCCGACTTGGGTGGCGATGGTGGTGACGTTGACGGCGATGATGATGACGATGGCGGACGATGACGATGTTGTTGATGTTGTTGATGATGTTGATGATGGTGATGGTGATGATGATGCTGATGACGATGATGATGATGATGATGATGATGATGATGATGATGATGATGATGATGATGATGATGAGAGGAGGGTGGGCAGGGCGGGAGGTGAGGTGACGCGGGGCGCTGTCTCTTCAAAACGAGGATCCAATACCACAGGATGGTTGCGAAGGATGATCCACGGCAACGGTCCCAGAAACGCTCAATGCTAAACAAAGGCGTGACGATTTGAGAAGCGGCTTCAGCTTCTCAAGAGCCCAACGTATAAGACGGTAAAACCAACAACGCCCAGGGCGCCTTTACGTTGCACCAGGCCGAGGGGGGACGTTCGGCGGCGGCCGCTGGGCGCGAGACCACGTTGGCCACCCCACCTGTCTGGGGCTCCCAGCGGCCGCGATCGCGCACGTGCCGCGGTCGGCGGGAAGAACAGGAGGGTGAAGCAGCAGCAGGCAGGGGACGGCCCCAGGGATCCGATCCCCCCGTGCAGGGCAACGAGGGAGGGGGGTGATTCAGTGGCAAATCGTTGGAGCCTCGTATATCCTCGTAATTTCGTCTTTAGCGTCGACTTGCGTCGATTAGCTAGCGTCTGGGAGTCGATGAGATAGCGCCGATGTATCGTCGATGAGAGTCGATTTAGCGTCGATTTGCGTCGAGAAGCGTCGATTAGCGTCGATTCGCAAGAGCCCACAAGATGGTATGGGAGGCTCCCATGAGTTGCCACCGAAGGATGAGCAAAGGGGGGGACGCATCGGCCCCCAAATCTCCACTCATCGCCGATCGGGGGTCCGACAGCCCCACCCGTCCCAGGAACGCGCGGACTCGCCATCGCGGGCCTACGCCGATCTATCGATGCTTCCCCCCAGGTGCTTCCCCCCCACTGTGCCACTCCCCGTCGATCGTTGCCCCTCAGATCCGATCTTCCGGTCTCTCTCCAACCAGGATGGACCTAAACGGTGTTTTTGCGATTTCGTGGGCCCGTTTCGTTTCGATGTCGTTTTGCAGCAAAGGGGGGAATTCAGACAGCACGAGGGAAAACGAAAACAACACGAAAACGAAAAACACTGTTCAGGTCGAGCCCGGCTCTCCCGCACGGGGCCCTGGAAGGCCCGACCCTTCTCACAGGGCAGGCCTTCTCTCCCCGTGGGTTGCTCTTGACGGCCCCGGGGGCCCGGCGTGAGCCCCCCGTGGGGGCCGAAAGCGGGAAGAAATGGCCGTCGAGGGTGTTCCAGGTGCCTGGAGCTGGCTGGGTCTTCCCCGTCTGCTTTCGTGCTTCCTCGCTCTCCTCCTCCTCCTCCTCCTCCTCCTCCTCCTCCTGGTCGCAGGTGTTCACGAGTCGAGCAATTCGCGACCGACGGTGAGGACACTGCATACACTTCAGGCGTTCAGGGCGCCTGCCAGCCCGACGTGCTGGGGGAAGCTCACCCCCTGGCTCCACCGCATAAGAGAACGGCCGACCTACCAGCTTGGGCTCCGAGCGAACGAGATTTAGACGACAGACGCGCACACGAGCAAAGACTCGACATTGAGCTGGCACAGCTTCGCGGCTTGATATTATCTTCGAACATATGTCTTCTATCTAGGCTGCAAGGTTTATGCAACATGTCAGTCGGAGCGTTCTGGCTGCAGGCCAGTTACACGAAACACCAGGTACGTGGAAGCGCTGATACAAATAGTGGGGACAGTTCGCAGCCGAAACAACGTCTAAGTAGTTTAGCCTCTTACCAAATGTTACACAGCACTTGTGGGGGTTGGTTCATAGTCCTTCAGATCGCTTCGGATGTACTGTACACGTGCAGGCTAAAGGGCATCAGACGAAAGCTAATGCGTATTTTCCATATTGGGTGGCATATTACCGACTCAGGCTTAATTCAGATGACGGTTGTTCCAGAATGATGTGATTAGCGCGACAAAAGGATAGCGATCCTTCGGCAGTTGGAAGCGAGGAGGGCCCCGAGCAGCATGCACATCTGCCAACGATGTGGAATTGTAGCCCACTATACTGCGAGGGGCACTGGTCAGAGTATCCAGTGCCATAGCCTTCGAATACCGACGATGATGTGCTGGCTTTCGCATGCGAGTACATCAACGAACATGGAGAAACGCCGCGTGTTATTACGTTCGGGTGTCTCACTACATGCCGAACATGGGACAGCATATTCCATCCGGTCTTCTTTACAACGTTTGATGTTTATCTTAAAGTTGGTCTCGATCGAAGCTAGAGGGGACACTTCAATTTCTTCCAGCATTATCGGTATGCTGTCGCCTGTAAAAGCGTTGCAGACGCTCGTGCTGTGTGTATATTTCGCGTGTCCGCAGTCGGGGCGCACCTCGCGCATCGAACATGTCCTGCTCGTTCCCAGCATATCGCGTATACTTTGGCATGCAGTCGCGAGAGATAGTTGTACGTGCGCTCCTGTGTCTTCCCCATCATGCTCACTTTGTGTTGGGGAAGGGCGCTCAGCGCTTTCTCGTGATAGCACTTTTCGGCGCGCAATTCGAGTTGCGGGGGGCAGGAGTGGGTGGGAGGAGTCTGCACGGTTGATTTCCAGAGTGGCATTGTGTCGAGCCCCAACGGGGGGCAGCACGCTTGCTCCGTTGCGGAGCCGTGAGTGTGTGCGAGGACGCGGGCATACATCCCTCTTCGTTAGACCCGCGTCTGGCGCCGTAATGTGTTCGCCACGCCGTGGTAGGCCGTGAGTTGGAGTTCTCACGGCGCCCTTGCCAGGGTGCGATCCGCAGAGGTCACACGTGTGCATGTAATGGTTTCGACCATGCTGCAAGGGCTAGGGCCTGGGTAGGAGCTTCCGAACCCGACCTTTTCCCCTCCCCCCGTTTATCTAGCCGCCATTCACGACCTCCTAGCTCAGAGACCACAGAGGGTCTCCCCTCCTCTTCCGTTCTCCTCTTCCGTCCTTCTCCCAACCTCAGAATGCCGAAGGGCTCCGGTTCAGCTCCATGGCTCAGCTCTCATGCTATTTTATTTTTGGCTGCGCTGGAGGCACAGGGGCGCGGACGCGCCAGACGGGGGGGGGCTCGGGCATGCAGAACGGATACAGCGACGCCGGAGCATAGGAGAGAATCGGGTGCAACGTGTGGGGGGGATAAGCGAAGAATAAACACATGCCCACAAAATGATGTGAGCTCCGCACGGATGTCGTCCTTGGCGCCGCCCCTGGCGTGCTCGGCGCGCTGGGGGGATCCAGCGCATCCGAGAAATCCGCGCGGACCTCCGAAAGTCTATGCTTCTTCTTTTTGTTTTCATAATCCTTCTTTTCTTCTTCCTCTTCTTCGTCTTCGCCTTCTTCTCCTCCTTCTAGAGAGGCTCCAGGCGGGAACGCATCGACCCCCAGTCGCCAGCCCATCGCCGACAAGAGAAGAGGTGCCCGACGGCCCACCCCGCCCAGGAGAGTGCGGCTTCGCTGTCGGGAGATCCCACCGCCGATCTGTCGGTGATGTGTCGCCGATCTTACGCAGGCCGACGACTCCTCGCCCTGAGCCGGAGCCCCGCCCGTGCCGCCCACCCCCTCGGGGAGGGGCGCCAGTCCCGCCACGGCGCTCCGCAGGTGCGCACTCATCAGGGGCCTCACGGCCCGAAGCTTCAGGACTGGCCCTGGGCACCGCCCCCTTCTCTTTTTTTTGGGTTGTTCTCTCTCTCTCTCTCACTCTCTCTCTCTGTCTTTCTCTGTCTTTCTCTCCTTGTCTCCTCTCTTCTCCCTCCCTCTGATTTCTCCCTCCCTCCCTTCCTTCCTTTTTCTCCCCCTCCCCATTCATACATCAACACACATATACACACACTCACTCACTATTTGTGTAATCCGGGGGTGGAATAAACGAAACCTCCCGGATCCGTCGCCCAGTGGGGAAGGGGCTTGGAGCTTGGACGCCCCTGCAGAAGGTCCCCCGGGCTTTCCGTGCCGGGGCTCCTGAAGCCCTTCAGGGTTTAGGCAACGGGCCCAAGTCGGTCAGGAGGCCGGCTGAGTGACCCTGCGAGCCCCAAGGGGCTCTAGACACCCACCGGACGCCCGATGACGACCCAAAGAAGACCCCCAAGAGTCTGTCGAATTTTTGGAGAGAAACGCTGGTTCCCCATAGTTGTTGCATAATTTTGCGAAGGCTCTGCTCTTTGGTTTTCCCAACGTGCTGGGGAGGAGGCGTCAACATGCAATGGAACCGCCCTGGGGACGGCGAGGTTGACGGCGTTGCTGCGTGGGTGTCCCTGCTGGCGCGCAGGTCCTCCCACGCTGCAGCCATGGACGGACCCACCGGGTTTGATCGTGATGACGATTCGCAGATTGGCACGGTCGCGCGTCTTGTGACCACCGCTGGCCTCTACCAGATACGCAAGGCCTGGAAGACGTCGTTGTCGGACCACGCGCTCATCTACGCCGACCCCACCACACAGCCCCCCCCCAAGCGTCGGGTCGTCCTCCCGCCCTGGGCCTTCAAGGCACTTCAGGACGAAGCCCACGCCGACCTGCGCAGAACATACGCATACCCAGAGCGGCTGTTCCACGTCCCCAGGAGTGGCCTCACAAGCCTTCCCCAACCCTCCAATTGCGTATGAGCGGGTGGCCCCTGGCTGCTCTCCGAAGACCATTCGGCGGGCGACATAGCCGAAGATCCGCGCGACGATGTTCGGCCACTCGCGTGGCGGAACCCGCACGCTGACATGCCATTGGCACGATTGGAGTGCATGATCCACTTCGGCAGGCACGCGCTCTCGGCCGCTCTCTAGGCCTCCTAGATGGGGTCGGAGTAGGTGGGGTCGGAGGGTCGCGCCGCATCGCCGATGCATCGCCGATGCGGCTCGATGTGGGGCCCGAATTGCTTCACGTCTACGTCGACGATGCATCGCCGACGTTGCCGTTGCATCGCCGATGCATCGCCGATACATCGCCGATGTATCGGCGATCGTCCGAACCCATTTATTCCAACCCCACCGGTGGCGGCAGTCGAGCAAGACAGCCAAGGACCAGGGGTCAGGCCACCTGCTCGTGACGAGATCAGCGCGAAGGGGGGGCCCCCTGAGGCCCACGGGCGCCTTGGCCGGGTGGATGGCAGCGACGGGGTGAGACGGGCAAGACTTCGCCCCGCCGCATGTTGCCGCCTGGACGCCCTGGTTAAGTCGGGCATGTCCCTCGACAGGAGGAAGATTCAATAACAGTTAAACGATAATTTGGAGGCGATTGGTCGTTCCCTTTTGTTTATGTTTGGTTATTGTTTGACAGATTTCTCATCCGAAGTCCGCCTGTAGGATGACATGCCCGACCTATCGCTATGGTGGAAGGCTGATCAGGACCAAGCGCACTTCATTCCCTGGCAGAGAGGCGCAGGCGCCGAACGCTCGCCTCTGGCGCCGCAGTGCAGGATGGGGCGCGAGATCTTCAAGAAGGCGCACCCGTTCCAGGGGGTGCGCGACGATCAGGGCCCTGGCATGAGAAGGCCCCGGGTGTCGATCAGGTCCTGTGATACAGCAGAACCGACATCTGGCAGACAGTCCCGCCTTATGCCCGAAAGTGCCTGGCGACTCCTGGATGTCTCTTTCGCACGCGGCAGACGCGTCAACGTTGACCAGCGCCCGCGACCTACCTGAGGGAGGCTGACGGCGCCCATCTTGGGCCCCAGCGGCGGCGCGCCCGGGGTAGTCGATGAGCCCTGCGATGCTTATCGCGCCGGCGTTTTCCTTGTGGCGTGCCAAGTGGCCAACGTATGGTACACCGCTGACACGGAACTCGCCCTGCTGGAGACGGTCCCCGGCCTTTCCGTTGACATGCGAGCGTGGGCCCTGAAGATCCCCGGCGCTGCGAGGCCGAATGCGCTGCGACCGTTCGGCTCCCCACCTGCATCAGGCGCCTGCTCGGGCACCTTTGGCCGACCTCCTGTGTGTGTGTGAAGTCCGTTCATGTCACTATTATATCGTCATATACCGGTTAACGTGTCGGCGCAGGTGTTGGTATACATACCGCGCCGCTCTCCGCGCAGCGCCCTGGAAAAGGAGTAGCTAACCTTTTTTTTCCTTGCCTTTACCAACGGACTGAAGAATAGGATCGACCCCGCGCGGTCGTATCCCTATACGCACAGGTTACCAGCCGACTCTTTTACATTCTTCGCCGTTGCGACTCGCGTCGTCGTTGACCTCGCCGTATGGTTCTGCCCCCCTTGGGGAACAGTGCCTGTATGCGCGCGGCGTCCTCGACGGCGCGCGGTCGCGCCGACACTCAAGGGCGAGAGAACCCGTGATGCCAATTTCTCCCCTTTCCGGGAGAATGTAGCACCGCTTCTCCGGGCTTTGCTGTGGGCGAATTTCTACCAAATTCTCCGCTGCAGCCTCCTGTGCGCGCTCACACGCCGATGAACTCTCATTCTGTCCCGGCGCCTGATACGTCCACGGGAACGTTTGCTGGCGCCGCCTTTGATTGTTTTCGTGTGCCGGCGGGAACACCTGCAGTCGGCTTCGGAGTCACCGCTGGATTCGCCTCGCCTCCCTCCTGTTCCCCAACCTTCGCTGATGGACGTTGTGCCGGTGTGAACACCCGCAGCGGCGGCGCCATTGAAACGTCTCCAGAAAACACTTTCGCGCGCCCCCGCCGCTGAAGGATACATCACCCACGATCGTGTCTGTATCTGAACATGTGCGTGTCATTGAGAATCGCACACGACGGGCATGTCAGCGAAGGGCTCCAGAACGGTATCAGATTCGTTCTCCTATTCGGGACAAAAGCCGCAACCCCTCCCAGAAGCGCTCACGGCGCACTTCCCTGCCACGCGACATGGTATCGCGTGCCGCTCCAGGCTTCATTGACATGAACTCCGAGTCCAGGTTGAAATTTTACACGACCCAACAGTTGCCGCGTCTGGCCGCACAAACGGCCACCCTCAGACAGGAGCATCAACAAACTCTTGCCGTGGTAAACGTTCGAACCGCAGAAGATCGATCGACTCTCACTCAGGTCCAGTATCAAGTTGACCAGATGGAGTCACACCGGAGTCCCGACTCCAGCACGATCCAGACGCTCCAAGATTACCTCCTTCGGATGGAGGCCCAACAAGTCAGGGCCAGAGACAACGGGACTGCCGCCATTAGGACATTACGCGATGAGTTCCTGACGGCCCGACAGATCCCGGCTATGGGAATGCATGGGCCGACGGATCAACAGCTACGCGAGGACATCAACATACTTCGTAGCCAAGTTGAAATGACCACTGCCACACTACCACACTCACGTCTGAGTTGCGCGGCGAGCTGCGTGGTGCCTCGCTCGACGTCTTGACGCTTCTGAAGGACGCGTGCCAATGTTTGGGAACCGGGTCTTCACGGCCGAGCAGCAGTTAATCGAAACAAAGATTGCACTCGTTGGGTTGCGTGTTGCACGGACCCAGACTGATCAGCTGGGCACCCCGAGTTCGGTTTGCGATTCGATTTCCCTCGAAGCCCGATTGGCCGAGGTACGGATGGCGGCGGGGCACGCGCAGTTACGGCTCCCTCAGGCTTCCCAAGAAAAAAACGCCGAAAAAGGCACGGGCTGAAGAAACATTCGCCCTTCGGGATCAGGAGCGCGAAGCACGCCAACGACGAATCCAGGACTTAGAGCATCGAATGGAACGGTACTCCCAGCGAACCCACAGTATTAACGTCGAGGTATGTGGCATACTACAGAGTGTTCACACTATGCAGAATGACATCGCGACTAACGAAGCTACACTGGCATGACAGCCCACGTGAGCAGCATTCAAATCTACCGTCCGACCCCGCGCCCGCGCGACGCACCTCACCAGGTGCCGCCTCCGCAGCGGCCGCCGCGCAGACGCGTCGCGTTTCCCCTGTGCGACCACCATCACCACCCCAACAAGTTCCAACGCGGACTTTGCCACATCTCTCACTCAGAGGCACCGCTCCAATCAAGGAATCAGGCACCGTACGCGCGCCACAACTGCCACGCATCAAATAATTACAGGAGTGGCAACATATGGTTCGCAACAACTTTGGCTGCGCTTCCGGGCGTCCTGCCAAGGCACATGCCGCCCGCGCATCGCTGAACAAGCAGCCGCTTACGAGGGCCTCCCGGGCAGCGGTGACTTCGAACGCATTGGTTGCACATTCGCAGCTGGACTTACGGCAGTCCTGAATACCGCGCTCCAGTACCGCGTCAAGAACTTCACAGCCCAGGAACACAAAGCTGGTCGCGTGCTGAAGGGTAGCCAGATATACCGGACGACGCTCCAATCCTACAAAGTCATTGCGGTCGACGACGCGACGCGTGACTTTGAACTTGGACTTCGAACGCCTTGCACTTGAAACGCATGCGGGGTGACGACCTACATCTGTTTATAGTGGATCGGGGCAACTTGCTGGTGGAATGGCGCGAAACACCCGACGCGCGAATTTTTGAGTCGTTATTCCGAGCGCAGTTGGTCCGACGCCACCTGGCGAGGCAGCGCGTGCTCGATTTTAATCGGCCGGGGCGAGCGTTTCAAGCGTTGGGCCCATCGTTTCTCCCGCTCCCTCCCGGAGAGGTCGGGGCACGATGAACCGCGCCGCGCTGGCCGAGCTCCCCCGGCAGGTCCAGGAAGGCGCCGCGAAAAGCAAGGGGGGCGCAGATATCGCCTCCGTCACCGACCCCGTTCACTTCGCCCCTGCACCCTCACCTCCGCGCCGCAATGCCCCCCACCGGCGGCCTTGCCCGCGGCGCTGGCTGGGCTGGAGACGGCGGCTCCGCTTCAAGCGCGTGGAGACCGACCGCGCCTCCGAAGGCGGAGCTCGCAGGAGGCGACGCGCAGAGGGCGCGGCCGCGGCGCCGCGCGCCGGCGCCGCACGCAGACATCGTGGTGCCGCAGTGTCGAACGCTACCTGCACGACGCGCGCGCCCACTGGTCCTATGCTCGGAACAAGTGGATTTGCGTCGAGGAGAACGACTGCGAATACATTAGGATTGATCGCAGCAGACCGCGCGCGATTACATTGTTTGACGAGCGCGACAATCGGGTCTGCGACGATCAGTTGGACGATTACTAGTGACCTGAATTGGACGATGTGACTGCAGTACCGCATATATGGATGATTCTGTGACATGTGATCATCTGATTATTTGGATATACTATTTGCCTGGCTTTCTGATCTGTTTTCCGTGATTTTGTTATCGTACATATTCGGATATATGTATATATATATATATATTGCACACTCAGTCATTCCATATACCGATTGACAGATTTGGCTCCGTATACTACAGTTTGGCATCAGGGCATACACGCACCCTGGATGGTCGCGCGCCAGCAATCATATTGAATGACGCCGTACATTTGATTTCATGAGAAGGCGTCTGAGCACCACCTACGCGCCGCATCTTCCAAATCATTCTATATTGATGTCCACATCGCATGTTCTTCCGCACGTGTGTTTTTGGCAATCATCGTGCATCTTCGAGGCCTGGGGCGCCTCGCACTATGCGCGTTGCGCCACCCAGTTGATCAGTTGCCATCGCAACTTGACAGTGGAAACGCTTGCATCGTAGCACGCAGTACTAATTCCCATTCGCTCTTCTTTCTCTTGCCCCCCAGCCTCGTCGCCCGCGGTGACGGGGGGCGCCCAGGACTGCCGGGGCGTTTTTGGGGGGCGCACCCTGGGCCCGCTAAAGGCGGGTAGACTTCCCGAAGTACCCCGCGTGGCGGGGGTGGCCCATCTCTTCCCTTCCTTGCCGATGTGACTTCGTTTGGAGGTGCGGCAGATAAGGCGGCGCATTGAGTGGGCCTCGCACCTCTGTTCCCGAGCCCTGCCGTTGTTTCCCGCGGGCCCGAGGCCGTCGTGGAGCTGGCAGGGGTCGGGGCGGCGCGCGCGCGTGAAGACCGCTCGTATCGCCGCTATATCATCACGTACCGCTTAATAACGCATCGCTTCAGGTATTGGCACACATTCTGCGCTGCTCTCCGCGCAGCGCCCTGGACAAGGAGTGGCTAACCTCTTCCCCCCTTGCCTTTGCCTACGGACTTAAGTATAGGGTCGACCCCGTCGGACGCATCCCTACGCGCGCCCCGGGGCCGCTATGTCGGCTTCAGCTCGCGCCGGGCCAAGCGGCTAAGATGGGGAGGCAACGCGGGCTTGAGGTTACGGCCGTTGCCGCCTATCTTGAGGCGCCCGCCAGGAGGGCGCGCGGCCGCGGGCCCGCCTGGGCGGCGCTCCTAGGGCGCCGCGCCCGCGCGGTGGGCGCGCATGTCAGGGGGGCCCTCGCGCGCATGGGCCCACCTCGGACGCTCGCTGCCCAGGTCGCAGATCAAAGCAATGCGTGCGAGAGGCTCTCCCTGCAGTGGCTCGCTGCCTTGCCGCGCCGCTGGGGCCTTCCCAACCGGCTCCAGCACGCTTTGCTCGCCCCAGTGGTGGACTGGGGCGCGCCGACGCGCCGGGGCCGACGCGCTGTCGGCGACTGCAATCGGCGCGGTTACGCCGGGGCGCGGTTTGCGAGTCGCTTTGCGGTGGCCTTTCCGGGGCCTCTGCGAGAGACAATGTCATAATTGTCGTCGTTTCGAGCGACACTGTCATCCGTATTAGACGGAGCGACAGTGTCATGCGATTCGGTCGCATTGAGTGACCGTGTCATCCGTTTCCGGGGGGCGGGAGGGGCACATGAGACGGGAGGCAAACCGCGCCCTTCGCAAACCGCGCCCATTGCGCTCGCCGACGCTGGGCCGCGACGCGGACTGCTGCGCCCCATCGGCAAGGGAGGCGCGGCGACGCCCCTATTTTGGCGCATGGCCTGCGACCAGATTATCGAGGCCGCGAGAGCTGCAGCGCCCATGCGCTGCTCCACGTTCGATGGCGAGCTGGCAGGCCTCCTAGATGCGAAAAAGTGCGCTTGTGGGCACTTCTCAGTGAAAGGGGTGGCCCAGGGGGGGGATAGGGGGTGGCTGGATGCTCGCTCCCCTTTTCAAAAGGAGAGGCCCCCCTTCCTGTTCGCAGCGGATATTGGTTTTCCACGGGGGGGGGCTTCAAAGCTACCCCCCCTTTCTTTTGAGGCCCAGCGCCAGCCCGGGCTCGTTGCTCAAGGGGGGGGCGGTTTCGAAAGCTACCCCCTTCCTTTCCTTTCGCAGCTGAGATTGCCTTGCCAGGGGGGGGGGGGCTTTGAACTGCCCCCCGTCCTGTTCCGGAGTCCGAGGTTCGCCGGGTTTCCCTTTCAAAGGTGGGGCGGGGGGGGAGGGGTTCGGAAGCTACCCCCGTCTATTTCGCATCTGAGACCGGCGATGCGTTGGTTTTGGGTGCTTTTTTGGTTTTCGGCGCGTTTTTTTTGTTGGGCGTTGTTTTGGTTTTCGCCGCCGCCGTGGTTTTCGACGGACGTTTGGTTTTCGGCGTATCATTGGGTTTTTGGTTTTCTTCGTTGGTTCTTGCTGCCCTTAGCGATGTTCGCCGGCGCTGTATTTTTCGGCGTTCGGTTGGTTTTCGGCGCAGGTTGGGTTCGATGCTCTTTTGCGTTTGGCGTTCGTTTGGTGTTCGGCGTCCGATTGACTTTCGCAGCCCTTTTGGTTTTCGTCGCCCCTTGGGGTTTTGCAGGTTCTTTGGTCTTCGGCGTTTATGTACATACATACACAGAAAGAGAGGGAGAGAGAGAGAGAGAGAGAGAGAGAGAGAGAGAGAAAGAGAAACACACATATCCATTAAAACATAGAAGTCGTGTTGGTGCTCGACGTTCCTTTCGCATTCAGCGCCTTCTGTGATGTTTGAGCCTTTTTGGTGTTCGGGGTTTTGTTTGCTGCTGTGTGCTCTTTTGGGCTTCGGCGCGTAAGTATATGGTTTGTGTCGCCCTTTGGCTGTCGGCTGTCTCTTGGTTTTCGGGGCCTGCCTTTGGCCGCAGCGGGGGGGCTGTCCAAACCACTGTCTCCCATTAGCCAGACGGGAGGGAGGCGGGGGGAGCTTCTTGCAGGGATCATCTACTGAGAAGAGGCGTCCATGTGGTTTTCGGGGCCGTCTGGTCGTCGTCGCCTTGGTTTTCGGCAATATGTGGGTTCTTGGGGCATCGTTGGTTCTCGGGGTCCTTTTGGTTGTCGGTGTTCTTGTGGTTTTTGTCGCCTCTTTGGTTCTCGGCGTTCTAAGGGTTTGTTGGCACTGTGTCGGTGTTCGGCGAATCGAAGGATTCCGGGGTCTGATCGGTTTTCGGCGCCCTATTGGTGTTCCGCGCTCATTTGGTTCTCGGGGCTCCTTTGGTTTTCGGAACTTCTGTGGTTTTCCGCGCCGTCTTGGTTTGCGCGGGTTCCGTTGATGCTCGGCGACCTCTGTTGTTTTCAGCGCGCTTTGTGTTTGCGGCGCTCCTTGAGTTGTTGCCGCCCTGCTGGCTGTCGGAGCGTATGTTGTTTTCGGCATCCGTTTGGTTTGTTGCGCCGCTGTGGTTATCGGCGCTCTCTTGGTTTTCGGCGTGTTATTGGTTCTTCGGTTTCGGCGCTCCTTGTGGCTTCGGCGCCTTTTTGGTTGTCGGCGCACCTTTGGGTTTTGGTTTCTTTGGGCGTAGACCGCAGAAGTTTCTCGCGAGGCAAACTCCCACCAAGTGACCTGAACTGAACTGACTGGTTGCACCCGTTACGCGACGGTTTTATTTTCGGCGGCCGAGGGCGCAACCCATGGCGCTACCAATAGGAGACGGTTTCTCTTGATGTCCTTTTTGGTGCTGGGCGTTGGGAAGTGTTGCATGATGATCGTCTACCGTTTCTGGTGACGCAGGCGACGGTCGTCTGCGATCTCTCCGAGGGCGAGGGCGCCCTGGGCGGCGGCCGGAGCGTCCGGGCCTTCCTCGGGGACTCGCCTCAGCCCAGCGGCGGGATTGCGGTTTTTGCCGCCCGTGCGTTCGGAGCCGACGGGGGAATCCCCACTGGTCAGGCCAATGTTGAAGGGGAGGTGTTTGCGGCCGTCGGTGCTCTGGACAGCGGCTCGTCTTATGCTTCGGGTTGCCCCTCTTCCGCTACCGCGCCTTCGGCACTGCGAGTTGATGCGCCCGAGTTCGCGCCCTCAGCCCAGGAGTCGAGTTTGTGCGCCGAGGAGGCCTACAACTACCCGTTGAAGGAGTGCTTCGTGTTGCCCGATGGGTGCCCTCCGTTTCCGAGGTGCACCTGCGGCGCCGTGGCGTTCTCGGGCATCTCCGCTGCTGCGCTGCCGCCTTTCGTCAGTCTCAGCGGAGGGGGATGCCAGCGCCGCGGCTGCTGCGGGGACGCTGGCGGCCCAGGCTCCTCAGGGTTAGGCGCCGCGACGCCTTCTTCGGCGTCGACGCGGGATTGTATCCACGGGGCCTTGTGCGACTCGCCGAGTCTGTGCATCTTCTCCACTGGCCGCGAGGCGGCGGCTTGGTGGCTGGCGCGCATGGTGATCGCCGAGAAGTGGCTCGGGTGCTGTTCCATCTTTGTGGGGCGCTTGCTGCCGCCAGCTGCTCTGTCTTCGGCAAGCGGCTCGGGCTCTTCTGGAGCCGATGGCGGTGTTCCTCCTGGGCGTGCTCTCTCTGTGTTGGCGTGGGTGGAGACGGAGGGCGCTTTTGTCGACCTCACCTGCCGTAGAGCTGTAAGTCTTTTCCCGAGAGCGGGTGCTCTCGGTGCAGTGCGGCGCCTCCTGAGCGACCGCGGAGGATAAGCGGGGGCTTTAGATTTCGTGGGCCCTCGTGTGCTGCGCCGCGCGTGCGCGGCGTAGAAGCTGGGACGGGCGTGCTGCGCGCTCTCAGGCTGCAGGGGGGCAAATTCTCGGTTGCCGAGGGCGCAACTTATGGCGCAACCTATGAGGGGTGGTTTTATTTTCGGCGGCCGAGTGCGCAACCTATGGCGCAACCCATCGGCGACGGTTTTATTTTCGGCTTCCGAGGGCGCAACGCATGGCGCAACGAATGGCTGAACGCGAAACCCACGGCGCACCCGCTCGGCTTCCGCGTCGATTTCTGCGGCGCCGCGCGCGCTCAGGGAGGTGCACCCCTGTCTTTGCGTTGGCCCTCGAGATATCGACTTAATTTGCCCAGGGGCGCGCGTTGAAGGCGCCACGG
Source organism: Prorocentrum cordatum (assembly GCA_963575745.1). Lineage (NCBI taxonomy): Eukaryota > Dinophyceae > Prorocentrales > Prorocentraceae > Prorocentrum > Prorocentrum cordatum. Next base: position 155,790 of record CAUYUJ010012113.1, on the reverse strand, counting down.
AAAAGGTCGAGAGTTCTGGGCGCGGCGGCGCGCAGTTCGGGTGTGCCGTGCCACCTGCGGTCTCCCAGGGCGCGCGTGCAAGGCCCGCTATCACGGGCTGTTCCCTGCGACCTGCGCGAGTGAGACCCTTCCCTCCCTCCACCGGCTTACGCGCAAACTTTGGGCCCGGGTGGCCCCGGGGTCCTCGCGGGCCCCCACCTGTGCGGGGGGCGCGTTCTGACCGCCACTTTGACTACTGGGGCGCCTCCCCCGCCGCGCACCGCGGTCACCGGGGGACGTCTTGGCGGGGCGCGTTTTGACCTCCTCCTTGAAGGGCGCGTTCTGACCACCTCTTTGACCACTGGGTGCCCACCCCGCCGCGCACCGCGGTCGCGAGGGCGAGGAGGAGGAGGAGGACGGCGACGAGGACGAGGACGACGAATCGGAGGAGCACGAGGAGAACGAAGAGGATGAGGAACAGGATGAGGACGGGGAGGGGGACGGGGAGGGGTATGTAGGAGGAGGGGGAGGAGGAGGAGGAGGAGGAGGAGGAGGAGGAGGAGGAGGAGGAGGAGGAGGAGGAGGAGGAGGAGGAGAAGACGAACAACGAAGACGAACGAAGACGACGACCGCGACGGCAACGACAGCGGCGACGACCACGCCCGATGCGTGCTCGCCGTTTGGGCTGGCCGCGGGGCCCGAACGGCGAGCTGTCTTGTGATTGGGTTATTTGCGCCGTTTGGATTCTCGGTGTGCTTTTGGTTTGCGACATTCCTTTGGTTTTTGCCGCTCGTTTGGTTTTCGGCGATCCATTGTTTTCTGCGCATCCTTCGAGTGTTGTCGACCTGTGGGTTGGCGGCGCCATTTGGTCGCCGCGCGCCGCTGGTCTTCGGCGTTTTTTTGGTTTTCAGCGACCTTCTGGTTTTTGGCGCTCGTTTTGTTTTTGTTTTTTTTCGTTGGCGTTTCTTTCGTCGTTCGTGCTCCTTTGGGTTTCTGCGTTCTTTCGTATTACCGCGCTCTTTGATTTGTATTGAATCGCTTCGCTCACTCCGCCGGCCCACACGGTCTCATGTCTGCCGTTTGCCCGAGGGCCTGGTGTCAATGCGGCGCTTTGGGGGTTCCTGGGGCCGCTTGGGGGACTCCTGGGGCGCTCGGGGGGGCATTTGGGGGGCCTCCTGGGGCCGCTTGGGGGACTCTTGGGGGCCTCCTGAGGGCCTCGTGGGGGCCTCTTGGGGCCTCTTAGGGGCCTCTTGGGGCCTCGTAGGGGCTTCTTAGGGCCGAGGGCGCGAATTTTGTTTCGTGTTCCCTCTCTGGGGCCCCTTTGGGGGTGTTCTTGGGGCCCTCTTGGACCGTCTTGGAGGCTTCTTGGGCCGTCTTCGAGCCCTCTTGGGCCATCTTGGGGCCCTCTTGGGGGCCTCTTGGGCCCTCTTGGGGCGATCTTGGGGGCCTCTGGGGCCGTCTTGGGGCGTCGGGAACCGAAAAGGTGGAAGCTCCAAAATCTTTCAAAAACCTAAGGAAAAACAATGAATTTTGCCTCCGGGGGCCCTCTTGGGAGTGCTCTGGGAGGCCTCTTGGGGCGTCTGGGGGCTATCTTGGGCGTCTTGGAGCGATCTTGTGGCATGTCGGACCCCTCGTGTACCATCTTGGGGGCCTCTTGGGGGCCTCTTGGCCTTTCTTGGGGCTCTCGGGGACGTCTCGGAGCCCTGTTGGTGCGCTCATGGAGCGCTCCTGGAGCGCTCTGGGGGACTCCTCTCGGGACTCTCTCAGGACCTTGCCGGGGTACTTTTCGTCCGGGGACCCCCAGGGGCCGCCCCGCGCGCGCGAACTAGAGAAGTCTTAACCAGTTACCGGAGATCTTAGCACGCCTCTGGCCCGTTGGGCCGGCGAATTTTTTTGTTTCTGGGGCAGCGATGGGTTTCGCAGTTTTTTTTGTATTCGGCGCCTGTTGGTGGGGAGGGGGGGGGCTTCGTATCCGGGGAGCAGAAATATGGAGGGAGGGGGGGAGTTTCCGGCAAGGGAAGCCCCCCTTTTGAGAAAGGGAGCGGGGGGGGGGTAGTTTCCAGAGGGCAAGAGGAAAGGGAGGGGTGGGAGCTTCCGAGGGGGGGGACAAAACTTGGGGTGGGGCTTCCAGCAGGGGAGATTCAGGGGGGGGCGGGGTCAGGTGGGGGAAGGGGGGGGGCGCGTAGCTTCTGGAACGCGCAGGGGGGGGTAGCTTCCGAGGGGCGGAAAACACGGGAGGGGTCTCTGGCAGGGGAAGCGTAACACGCCAGATGGGGCGAACCATTCTGTCGCACCAGGAGGCAGGTAGAATAATTTCCGGATCAGGACCGCGCCTACTGGCCCATGGCAGTGACTTTCAACAGGGGGGCACGGTCTATCGAGGTCCGCGCCCTAGGTCGCCGGCGCGGGGGCCACCGCGGGCGGCGCGGCCCAAAAAGCGCCCCCCCGCGCGGCGAGCACCACGCGCAATTGCCATCCCTGGTTCGGGCAATGCTCAGCTTGCAAAGGCGACCGGACGCAGGGCAGGGCCACCGCGTAATCGGGCATGATGGGGACCGCGTTGTGGGCGATAGTTTGTCCGCCGTCCGATAGGGCGCGGGCGCGGGGCACTATTGGCGTCTCTCTTTGGCCGCGCAGATGGACCTGGGCCCGCGGCCCCTCGTTGAACGAGGATGGGCGCTCACCTGGCAAGCCGTCAGGCGGCTTAACGTGCAGTTCAACGTCGCCAGTGACTGACTGGCCACGGTCGGGGCCTTCTGGGTCGATCGGCAGATCGGCGGCGCGGCCGTCCGAGCCTGAGCGGTCTGGCACGGCCAAGCTAACGGCGCCTCCCCGATCCCGCAACTGCCTCTGTTGTGGCGGAGGCGCTCGAAGCAAGAGCGACAAATGGGAGACTCAGGGCGGCAGACCTTTCCTCAATGGGACGCAGCTCCCTGCGTGCCTCGGCGCGCTGGCCCTTAGCGAGCGCACGCGACCATCAGGCGCCGTCTGGTTGACCTGACTGGGCGCCGATCCGGCCATTGTCAAGGGAAGCTAAGGGCTCAGGTTTCGCTGGCTGGCCTGCCAACCGCGTGACCCGCGGGGGGCCGCGCGGGGCGCTGGCGGCAAACCCGGGTTCCAACGCCGCCGAGCCGCCTTCATTCGCTAAATCGAGCTAGACCGTTTCCATGGCTAGCATTGCGAGACCTGCCAGAAAGGCGCGTGGGAGAAGGTTGACTGTCTGTCTGGCGTGTACCGCCGCCGCCCGACGCAGCAAGTAGATCGTGGACCCCCCGACCAGCTGGCATGGCGCCAGGGCGGCAACTTTTGGACAGTGGCTGGAGGTGCGTGCGTCCACCGCGGGGGCCCCGTGCGTCCAGTGCCCAGGCTGGGCGGTCTTGTCTAACCTGGTGATCGTCGACGGGCGTCTCCGCGACGACTGAGACTACGACGACGGCGACGGGGACGGAGTTCTGACCTGTTTCCCACTGGCCTCGGCAGCCCGGGAAGGTCCTGGGCGCCTGCGCCCGGCACTCCAGCTGACATCGATGGCGCCGGTTGCCCATGGCACCGCTGGGGTGCCAAGGGCGCTAGCCAGGCCGACGCCCGCCGAGCCGCCGCGCAGGCCGCCCTTGCGCGCGCTGCGCCAACGGGCGCCGGCGTGCCCGACGCTGCCGCCGCCGCCAGCTCAGGGCGCCCGCGTCGCCCCAGGGTGGTCCTACTTGATGGGTCTTGCGGTTGTCGGGATTCCATTCCGTTTGCAATCAATTGCAATGCGCATTGCAATTGATTGCAATCCATAGCAATCATTTACAATCGTAGTTAATCCTTGCAATCTATTTAGGAGCCTCGGTCAATTAACAATCACATTGCAAGGATTGCAATCCCTACAATGATTCCTAATCTGTCACGCTCTATTTCGTCCTAATCGAATGCAATGCCAACCGCAATAGCATTATAAAGATTAGCACAAACGATTGCAAACGATTCCTATTCGATTAGCTTGAGATTAACTTGAGGTTAACTTGACATTAACTTCACATTAACTTGTGATTAACCCAGGCTGTCAATTTGCAAGGTGTGCCTCATCTTACTCCTCCACCTCCTCATTCTCTTTTCCGCAGCTGTCAGACGGCTCGCCGCTGACATTTTTTTGGGCCAAGGTTTTGATGTCGAAGCGACCACGAGTAGAAATATGTATAGCACAGCGGCACACTAACCTTTCTTTACGGCAGATTCAACGCTTGGACCAAGACTTCAGAGAACATTACGATATTGCCGAAGCATCAGATATTGGCCGCAGCCTGTCAACAGCTCAGCGACAACTACATGATCACGTGAACGTTCTTACACCAGCAGGCCCGCTGATGCACAGAATCCCACTTCGTTGCAAAGACGGGGCCCCTGATATGCAGTGGCTCGTGGTGAACCCGTTTGCCCTGCTATTCGAACGGCAAGTTTGGGCCCAAATCCGTTCTACCCCCTTGATCGGGGGGGAAGGCCTTCCTCCTCCTTCTCCTTCTTCTCCTCCTCCTCCATCCTCCCTCCTCCTTCCCCCTTCCCCCCTCTCCTCCCTCCTCCTCCTCCTCCTCCTCCTCCCTCCTCCTCCGCCTCCTCCTCCCCCCCCCCCCCCCCCCCCCCCCCCCCCTTCCTCCTCCTCGGAGGCGAAGGGGGGGAACGGAATTGGGGGGGCGAGGGGGGGATTCTGACGCATCAGCCCAGGTGTAGACGATCGCCCCCGTTCGCTGCCATGATCTATGAGGCGACCGCCCGCGGGGCGAGGCCGCTCACGGTTGCGCTGTACAGCGACGAGACCACGCCTGGCAGCGCTCTCAGGCCTGAGACAGACACGTCTCGCAGCTTGCAGTGCGTGTATTGGTCATTGCTGGAGATGCCCCACTGGTGGCGCACGAGAACTCACGGCTGGATGGTGTTTGGAATGATGAGGGTGGCGGAACAATCAAACGTACTTAGTGGTTTGTCAACAATAATTCAACAGACGTGCCATGTGTTTTTTGGGAACATGAGCCGCGGTGCTGTGTTAGTGACTGGTCCAGCAGGGGCCTTCTCAATTAGATTGCAAATGGGCCCGTTCATCCAAGATGAACGGGCACACAAGTACACTTGGGGCTTCAAGGGGTCAGGTGGACTTCGCCCGTGCCATTGCTGCCGAAATGCAACGTCCATCCCCCCGTCCAGGCTTGTGGCAGGCGACGGTTTGGTCAACTTTCAGGTGGGCGTGTCAGGTGATTTTCTGGCCCAGTCAGACGACGAGTATTGGGAGATGGCAGATGATCTCAAAGTACAAAAACCAGTGGCAAGCGTTGCTCAGTTCAAGCGCCTGGAGAAGGCGTACGGCATCACATACGACAGTGAAGGTTTGGTCTACGACATCCCGCTTCGCCAGCATGTGAAGCCCGTCTCTGGTACTTTCTTTGACTGGATGCACAACCAATTAGCAAGTGGTGGTTCGTGCCAGTACGAGATGAACATGTATGTGCACGCACTTGTTGACGAGGGGTGGGACAAGGCCAGAATCGATTTGTATGCAAGCCATTTGCAGTACCCCGCTGGTAAGGCCAAGGCGCCGCGGCGGTTTTTTCGAGCAGCACGTGGTGGACAGAGTCAACGGCCACGTCCGCGGGTTCGCTTCTACGACGCTGTCTGCCATCGCACCTTTGTTGGCGTTCACGGTCTGCGTTGTTGTGCCTACGGGCAAAGTGCCACTACAAGTCGAGTCGTTCCTGCTCATGTGTGATATCATAGATTTGTTGTGCTCGCCGTACGCAGTGGAGATGTCTGGCAACCTTACAACTCTCGTTGATCGGCACCACCGCGCGTTCATCGCCGCCTACGGGGCGGACATGGTCAAGCCCAAAGGGCACTACAACATGCACATCGGTCCTGCCATGGAGAAGTGGCAGGCGAACCTCTCGTGCTTCGCCATGGAGCGGCGACACCGCGTGGCCAAGTGCGTTGCAGATTACGGCCGTGGCCGTCATTGGGAGGATCACGTTCTGATGCGGAGCGTTCTGGACATGTTCGCGCCAGACGACTTCGAGTGTGTTCCCGAGCGCCTGTGCAACCCGAAGCCTTGTTCTGAAAACGATGTCATACAAGCGGTTGTACGCACTGTGTCAGATGGGTCGATTCACGACGTGCACTATTCGACACGGATGCACGCCGTCGTGGGAACGCTTGCCAAAGATGATTTCGTACTCATCATCGCGCTTCCGCGCTCGCCGCCAGCAAGAAGAGGCTCCTCCTCCTCCTCCTCCTCCTCCTCCTCCTCCTCCTCCCCCTCGTCGTCCTCCTTCTCCCCCTCCTCCTCCTCCTCCTCCTTCTCCCCGTCCTCTTCCTCCTCCTCCTCCTCCTCCTCTTCCTCCTCCTCATCCTACAGGGCTGGAATGGGCAAGGGCGGGGGGGGGAGGACGCGGGGGGCGAGGAGGGGGAGGAACGCGTTTTGCGGGAAAGTGGAGAGAGGGTAGGGCGTGGTGGAGATGTTGCGTTTCCTTGGGATGCCCGCAATTGTGACGAAGTCTCAGGCGGGAGCGCCGTCCTGGTTCCTCACGCCTGCTTGCGCCTTCGGCGCCGCGCGGCTTCGGAAGAGACATGGGCACGTAGTTGGTCGCATCGTTATGTTATGTTCGTGTTTGCAGATGGGTAGCCGTGATCGGCCTTGCGTTGTAATCTATATGAAATACCACCGTTCTGCAGGGAACCCCGATCGTATGTTGACAGACGCCAAGTTGTCAGTTTCCCTTGCTTCTTGCGTAGTTCAGACGCTCCATTGGTTTCAACACGACGATGGCGTTCAACCGTTTGTGCCCAGGCTTGCTGGCTTCGGGGTGCAGTGAATGACCCTTGCCCCCCAGCGTTGGCTGAGACAAACCAGTGGGGTTAGGAGATGGAGGAAGAGGAGGGGGAGCAGGAAACGGAGGAGGAGGAGGAGGAGGGAGGAGGGGGGAGGGATGAGGGATGAGGGATGAGGGATGAGGGGTGAGGGAGGAGGAGGGAGGAGGGAGGAGGGCGGAGGGAGGAGGAGGAGGAGGAGGAGGAGGAGGAGGAGGAGGAGGAGGAGGAGGAGGAGGAGGAGGAGGAGGCGGAGGAGGAGGAGGAGGAGGAGGAAGAGGAGGAGGGGGGGACACGAGGTAGGCGCGGCAAACCGTCGCTAGATAAAACGCAAGGGTGACGACGACCACGGCTGCCACGACGACCAACGACGGAGACTACGACGCCGACGACAGACGACATTGATCTCGACGAAGACGACGAACGACGAACACAACGGCTAGCGACAATGACGACGGCAACGGCGACAACAATCACGACGAGGGCGGCTGCGATAACGACAACAACGGCCCCTCCCCCTTTTCTTGCCATCCCCTTCTCCCCCATCTCCTCTTTCCTGCAGCTCAGACGGCACGCCGCGGCTGCATAGCCGTTTGTATCAAGATGGCTTGTAATATAATTGCTACACATAAAAAGAATCCCACGCAGTTCTACATCGAGGTGCCCCAGGCCGAGGGCAAAGTCACGTCTGCGGACAAGGACCTCATCCGGAGAGCCGTGGGTTGCGAGGTCCAGCATCGAGCACGGAGGAACGAGGTGAAGACGCTGAAGATTACGGTTGGGGGTGGCCAAGCTTACCTGCCCCTTGCGTCGGCCAAGGCCCACCCCCACCCCGTCGACGCCGTCGCGGAGTGGGCGGGGGGCAGTGGCCGCTGAAGGGGCGGCAGGCTTGCCCCACCTCTTCAGGGGCCGTTGGGCATGGAGGCAGCAGCTGTCTCGATGACGTGGGGCATCCTGCAGAAGAACGGCATCAGCGCTGACAGCTTGACGGACATGTCCAGGAGGGCGGCTGAGCAGGCCACGCAGGCTGCCACAGCTCGGTACTTGGACAGCAATGTGCGCGACATACCTGCGCACGACGACTGGAGCATGGAGTGCGACCCCCCACGGCTTCAGGGCGACAGCTTGCCCGCAGATGCCTCCAGCACACCGTCCTCTTGCCGACCAAGCCCGCCCGCAGGTGCAAGGAGCTTCGCGACGACCATCAGCCCCGAGCAGCCAGCGTTCGTGGTCTCTGGAAGGGTTCTCGAGATGACTGCAGGCGACGTGGAGGATCAGGGCTTCAATGACATTCCTGCGCTCGAAGCAGTAGTGCGAGAGGTCGTGCACGCTCGCAGGGCGTACTTCATCTGAGAGTGCCCGCCACCCGTACATGTTGTAGGATAGCGGGGCAACAAGCACCGTGATCGAGCTGTGCTTTTGTGCGCGTGTACACGCGCGCAGCCGTTGTATGCATTCGGGGACGTGGGTCTGAAATAGCGAGTTTCCTTGGGTGCGATGGTTTGAAACATAGATTGGGGTGCGTGACGGCTGGCCGCTGCACCTTTTTTGTTGTCTACATTGTTGCAATTTCAGCTCAGGTGTGTGACGGTCCGCCGCGTCGCCAGGGCACCCCCCCGCCCCTTCAAGATTCAATCGGGCGCAACCAGTTCTTCCAAGGTCCCGCGATGTCCGCAGGTTCCATGCCGACTCTGGTTGAGGCAACGGCGCTTGCCACACTGCCAGAGCAGCCCACGTGCGTGACCCCGATGGAGTTTACGTGCTGCACTTGCCGCCAGAAGAAGCCTTGGGATCAGAGGTCGAACGTCAGGGGCGAGAACCCCATCACTGAGATCTCCCAGCAGCTCAGGTGCAAGCCTTGCGCGGCCTTCAAGAAGCGCGTCGAGCGCATCACCAGCAACAACGAGAGCCTCCAGACCGTCTTGACCGACATGGGCGAAGCTGACAGGGTGACCTTCTTCCAAGAGAACAACGGCTTGATGGGCGACGACCTCAAGAAGAAGCTCCAAGCGTCCGCCATGATGCTCATGGTCAAGAAGTCGTCAATGGAGTTCAAGGCTGATGGTGGCTTCGTGAAGGTGCGCGACTTGTGGGATGACGTCAAGAGTGGGAAGCGCAAGAAGGCGGACGTGGAGATACTGATCACCCACAGTCACGGCTTCTTCTCGCCCGAGTACCAGTGCGATATGGTGTGGGAGCCCCGTTACAACATGAGCATGTCGCAGGGTTCGAGCTCGCAGAACGAGAAGAGGATCTCGATGGCCACCGAGACTTTTACGAAGAAGGCCAAGCGCATCAAGGCCGAGGCTCCCGACGCAGAGGCTGCACCTCGCGTGAAGCCCCAGAAATCGACCGCCCCTGTCATAGGCAGGGGGCAGAAGAACGAGCTCACCAAGGCCTCGCCGAAGCTCGGCGAGATGGCGGTCAAGATGGCGGCCGCCGTCCTCGAGGCAAAGGCCGAGGAGGCGAGAGGAGGAGGAAGAGGAGGAGCAGGGAGAGAAGGGGCTCCTAGTGATGACGGTTCGCCGCGACTAGGAGCCCCAAGAGCAGGAGGAGGAGGAAGGGGGGGAGGGAGAGGAGGAGGGAGGCAGGAGGGAGGAGGGGGGAGGGGGGAGGATGAGGAGGAGGAGGAGGCGGCGGCGGCGGAGGAGGAGGGGGAGGAATAACATCACAAACCATTCGCCACCGCAGGCAGAGGGCCTCGTGGCCAAGAAGGCTCTCGATAAGGCGGATGCCGCCAGCAAGGAGCTGGACCAGACGAAGCAGCGCGTCGACGAGCTGCTCACCGCGGGCGTGGGTGAGAAGACGGAGGTGGCGCAGTGCCTTACCAAGGCGAAGCAGCTGCTGACGGAGTCCACGAAGCTGCATGCGAAGATCATGTCGGACCTGGAGGAGTTGCAGCCCGATGAGCAGGGTGATGAGAGCTGAGGAGCTGGGGAGTTTTTCGGTCCAGATGGCACGCCACTGGTCACATGGGTTTACGATGTTGTCTTCGCGCTGAGGTTTGCTAGGCCATACGCTAGCTGTGGGTTGTTAGCGGCTTGCAGGCCGATGCGGCGTGAGGCCCTCGTAACAAGCACGCAAGCTGAGTTTCCCGACAGCACCCGTCCGTGCGTGCGCAACAGGCTGAGGTGAAAGTGTCACCTCCAACCCAGTTCCCGCCTCCCTCCCTCCCTCCTCCCTCCTCCTCCCTTCTCCCCCCTCCTCCTCCTCCTGCTCGTGGGTACCCTAGTTGCGGCGAGCCGTCAGCACTAGGGGCTCCTTTCAATCGCCCTAACCCTGCTTCTCCCTCCTCCTCGCCCTTCGCATCCTCATCCTCCGTTTCCTCCTCCTCTTCCTCCGTGTGATCCTCCCCCCCCTCTACCTCCTCCTCCCCCCCCCCCCCTCCCCCCTCCCACTCCCGCACCCCGCCACCCCCAAAAACCATGAGGGACCGATGAGGGACCGATGAGGGACCGATGAGGGACGCATGCGGGACGGCTGAGGGACGGCTGAGGGACGCGTCCCTCAGGCGTCCCTCAGCCGTCCCTCAGCAGTCCCTCGCACGTCCCTCTCGCGTCCTTCGCGGGTGTTGTCTTTGTCCAAGGGGGGTGGCCAAGACGACGCTACGGCGCGAGGGTCGAGGGGCCCAACGTCGGGAGTTCTGGGCCCCCAGATGGGGGTCGAGGGGCCCAAAGTCGGGAATCCTGCCCCCCCTGGGGGGGGGAAGGGGTCGGGAGTTCTGGGCCCCAGGAGGAGGAGAAAGGAGAGGAGGAGATATTTAAGGAGGCTGGGGGGAGAGGGAAGATGGGGGGGGGGGGGGGGGAACTCGCGGGGGGGAGGAGGGGGAGGGGGGGGGGGGAGATGTTTAGGGAGGGCGGGATTGAAGGATGAGGAAAGGGTTGGAGGGTGAGGGAGAGGGAGGGGGGGTGGGGGATGGAGGAGGGGGGAGGGGGGGGGAGGGAGGAGGGAGGAGTGAGGAGGAGAAGGAGGAGGAATGAGGAGGGACGATGCTTCATACAGCGTGATCCTACATGCCCCCCATCCCCCCTCTGTCGTACATTCAGGGTCAAGCGCTGAGGGTCCGCCCCGCCTTGGCTGCGTTTGTGAACATATTTGACGGAATGGCAGCACGCACCCTGACTGGCGCAGACTTCCAAGCGGCCCTGCGCGGCCACGTGGACTTGATCGCAGCCATGGCGACAGTCGGGGGCGACCAGCTGCCGCCAAGGTTCCCACCGCCGCCACCTGGGTAATGTGTAAAAAACTTAGTTTTTTGCGGGCATACCGCCCCCGTCGCCCCAGGACAAACGAGGGGTAGACGGGGCCCAATCCCCTAAACAACAACAACAACACCACAATCACCACCAACAGCAACAACAGCAGCAGCAACAACAACAACAACCACAACAACAACAACAACACCAACAACAACTACAACAACAACACCAGCAACAACTACAACGCTACCAACACCAACACCAACAACACTAACAGCTACGCAACCACCAGCAACAACAATACAAACAACACCACCACCAACCACACCAACGCCACTAACAACAACAACAGCAGCAACATCAGTATCATCAGCAGCAGCAGTAGCATCATCAGCATCAGCAGCAGCACCACCAATAACAACAACAAGGGAGCGAAAACCACTGAGGGGCGATGATCAGGCAAATTTCAAAAATTTGCCTGAGTATCGCCCTGCAGCGTTTTCGCGATATGCCTTTAGCCCTGTAACCCCTTAGCCTTATAGCACCATCCGACAACAACAGCAACAGCAACAGCAACAGCACCAACCATAGCAACATCAACACCAGCAACACCAACAGCACCACCAACCAACAGCAACAACAACAACACCAGCAACAACAACAACGACGACATCGACAACGACAACAACAGCAACACCGACAACACCACCGACAACACCAGCAACAACACTAACGCGTTGAGACGCCGCTGCCAGGTTCGACGCCGTCATGACAGAGCTGGACTACGTGGTCGGCATGACGGCTGGCGACGCCACGGCGTGTCTGAGGCCACCTCCGCCACCGCCTCCTCCGTCACCTCGTCCGCGTCCTCCACCTCCTCCCCCACCTTCCCCTTTTTTGCCCGTCGTCGTCAATCGTCGTCGTTGTCGTCGCCGTCTTTGTATTCGTCGTCGTTGCCAGGGTCCTGGCGGAGGCGGGGGACGCCTTCACCCGCGCGCAGCGCCAGGAGCTGGCGAACAAGATCGGTGCCGCGGCTCTAAACGCAATCCCGAGGAAGATGGGGGGCGAGGAGGAGGAGGAGCAGCAAGGAGAAACGGGTCTTCTAGTGCCGACGGCTCGCCGCGACTAGGAGCCCCAAGGGCAGGAGGAGGAGGGAGGAGAGGATGGAGAGGAGAAGGGAGGGGGGAGGGAGGAGGGAGGAGGGAGGAGGGAGGAGGAGCGAGGAGGAAGATGAGGAGGAGGATGAGGAGGAGGGTGAGGAGGATAAGGGGCTCGCATCTGAGCCCCAGGTCTCAAAGTGGGCGTGAGTGTTGTCGCTACGGGGCGGGTCGCGCAGCGTGGCGGTGCGTCCGCTGGGTCTGGGCGCCACCAGAAGTGCTTCACGATTCAGAATTACCTCACCAAGGACCAGTGGGTGAAACTGGTATCTGTGAGTACGACGTACGACGCCAAAGTTGAGATGATGGCGCGAATTCTTGTGAACGCAGGCTTGGTCTATCTTTCGGAACCGTCCTACGTTCATTTGGTTGCAGTTGCTACATTGGCGTTTAATCGCACGCCTTCGTTCACGATCGCCCCTGCTGCAATCTTGACCTTGATCGACGACGTGAAGAACAAGGTGCGCGACCTGCGCGTGCCGTTCCAGCCCCACTTCGACGTGATCCAGGACGCGCAACAAAAAGGAGAAGGGGTAAGGGCGAACCTGTTGTTGCACATGTATATATATACATATATGTGCACAACCAGAATGGAACGTGCTTCGGCCCAAAGAAGGCCTTCATCATCTTAAGATATGTATGTGTACGCGCATGCCAGCTCAGCCAAACATAAGTGCACATGTGACCGTGTGTACGTACATGTATATACACATATGTGTTTATGATACGAATGCCTATAGATATGGTCGGCTGAACTCCTGTGTTCCTGACGCATTCTAGCAGATGTGTGCGCCGAGGGTTGGAGATCGCGCGGTCTGGAGATCGTTTGGCTCGGGTGTGCCCTGGCCCCAAGAGGGGCCCACGAGGGCCCCAAGAGGGGCCACATCGGGGATTCACATCATCCTCGTCGTCATCATCATCATCATCATCCAAGGTACTTGGGCATGGGATTCTCTGCATTTTATAACCAGCTCTCAGTCAGAATGGTTCATATGTCGAGGAAACCCTTACCCTCCTCCTCCTCATCATCATCATCCTTCTCCCGCCTCCTCCTCCTCCGCCTCCCCCTCCTCCTCCCCCTCCTCCAGTGAGAGGGAGGTCGAATCACTGGCAACATTCGCCTCCTTGTTTTTCTTGTTGCCCATCTTCTTCTCCTTATTCACATCATTTTTGGTTTTCTGCGATTCCTGCTTATCATTTTTTTTCTTTCGTTGGGCCCCCTTCTCTTCTGTTAAACTTTCGGCAAGAGCTTCCAAGTCATGGAGTTTATTTTTTCTCTTGCAGCGATGATATCTCCAAGCTGGGCCACCGAGCCCAACGCTCGATCAGAGAGAAGGCGGGGCTCGGGGATCTCGCCCATCGCAAGGGGGGCGGCGGGGTCTTGGGCACACACAGCAAAGCTGAGAAGCACGAGGGGCGGGACGTGGGGCACAACAACGGGGGGCGTGCCCTCCCGCATGGGGCAACCTAGCACGGGAGGGCGTACCCTCCCGCGTCCCAGAACATTTCCCCCCTGTTCAACAATAACGGCCCAGGAGGACTTCCAACGAGGATGACTGGGCTTTGAACTTCAAACAGTTTTTAGAAAACTGTGCTTTGCCAAATGAATATGATCAGAAGGAGGAGGAGGAGGAGGGCTTCTAGTGCCGACGGCTCGCCGCGACTAGGAGCCCCAGGAGGAGGAGCAGCAGGAGGAGGAGGAGAGAGGAGGAGGAGGAGGGAGGAGGAGGGAGGAGGAGATTAGGGGGGGAGGGGGTGAGGAGTACGATGAGGAGCAGGAGGAGGAGGAGGGGGGGGAGGGGGGGGGAACATGAGGAGAAGGATGATGATGAGGAGGAGGAGGAGGGGGGCGAGGAAGTGGAGGGACCCTTCCCCCTAAGGACCTGCCCGCGAACCCCATGGACCTCCCTGCAGAGATATTCCAGATCATGTACCCAGGGGCCGATCTAAGGCCAGATGAGAAAGGCCCGATCAGGTGCCCCTTGGACGAGGCCCTAGGTTTTGAAACAAGATGACGGTGTACCCCACTGCCTCCCCCCTCCTCCTGTTCTTTTCCCCTCCTCCCCCTCCTTCCCCTGCCTCCTCCCACGCTCCTCCTCCGCCTCCGTATCCCCCCCCCATGCGCGCCCGCCAGCCCCCAGGTCGACATCGTCGGATTGCGGAGCCGCTTCCCCGCCAGGTCGAACCACCGTTCGGTGGCGGCGCCGCCTCAGCCTGTTCAAGGCAGGCGCTCCCGCCCCTTCAGGCCGAGGTCGGCAGGCGTGGACATCCCTGGCCTGGAGTTCGTCGGGCGGACCCTGCAGGACCAGCAGACGGCCAACGCGGGCACCCTCACGACTGCTGGCCACGGGCTGATCACTGCGCCAGCGCCGCCAGCGCAGAGCGCCTTGCCAGCGCCGCCCGCGCCTGCGTGGGGCGCCCTGCCAGCGTTGCCAGCGCTGCAAGATGCCCCTCGCACGCCGCCGCAGGCGCAACCCGCAGAGCCTGCAGCCGTGCCGTGGGCTGACCCTGGCGCGATTCGCGCGATCTCGGCTTCTAAGCCTGACTTGTTGACGGCACTCCTCATGCAGTCGACAGGGGCGCGCCCCGCCGCGAGCTCGGCGGCGGGCCCAGCGGCGGGGGCGTGGTCGACGGAGTCTATCGGGGGCCTTTCCGAGGCCGAGACTGCGGAGGCCAAGTCCGCGGAGAAGTTTGAGGGCAAGATGTCACTCGCCGAGCTGACGGCGAGCATGCAGGGCGCCATGAAGCGCAAGGACGCCGCGTCGGACGGGGCCGCCGCGGCTGCCCCCGCCAAGGCCGACCAGGGGCAGGGCTCGCTGGCCAAGCGCAGGAGGGTGTCCAGGACATCTGGGGTCAACGTCGTAGTCGTCTCATCCTACTTACTTCCGCACACTCCTTCTTGCGATGGTCCCCTTGCTCCTGCTCGAACCCTGCCCTCTCAGGAAGACGGCTGACCCCTCCTGGGACGGCCCGACGACAACGCCCGAGAAGGCCACGAACACCGATTGCCACGACGGCTCGGACAAGAAGACGAAGCGCCATACCCACACCGCCAAAACTACCACGGCCCTCAAGGACTACGGGATGCCATTCCCTGGCGTGCCTAGCGTGGGGAACAAGCCGCCGACGCTGCGCGTGCACGGCTTCAAGGTGTACAGTGACCTGAACAAGGAGGCGTGGCGGGTGGTGAAGGACGGCGAAGTGAAGGACGCGTCCTTCTCCTTCAAAGAGAAGCACGACCCCGAGAGCTCGTGGCACGCGCTCCGCCTGTACGTGGTCTCCAACAAGGCTAAGGCGCCGTAGGCAGAGGCTGCTTTCGATTCCCCTACCACACCCTTCCTCCTTACCCTGCTCGTTCCTGGAGGCGTGCTAGTGGTCATACATTGTCGCCTCGCTCGCCTCGTTCACGTGTGCAGCGGCCCCGCAGTCAAGCCTGCGCGTTCCAGAGATCGCGATTGCGATAGATTGTGTGAATTCGATGGGGGGCTGCAACTACACGTTCCAACCAGTGGCCGCTTCGGGTTGACGGCAGCGCCGCTTCCCCTTTAGGCCTTCGACAGCACTTTAGATGCTAAAGTTTGGGTTCTTCTCAGCTTGCCAAGTAAATTGACCCCCCCATCCTCCTCTACCCCCTCCCCGTCCGCCAGCCTGGAAAGGGGAAGTGGAGGGCGGGGCCGCGAAGAGCAACAGGGGCACAACACGCAAGGGGGACGAGCAAGGAGGGAGCGCAGGAGCAAATGGGATAAAAGTAGAGAGTGGAGGAACATGACCAGAAATGAGGGGCGAAATAAGGGGGGTAGTGCACCGAAAATTTGGATTAGGGTTCCTGGTGCTGACGGCTCGCGGCGACTAGGAGCCACGGGAGGAGGAGGAGGAGGAGGAGGAGGAGAAGGGCTCCTAGTGCTGACGGCTCGCCGCGACTAGGAGCCCCAGGAGGAGAAGGAGGAGGAGAAGGAGGAGGAGGAGGAGGAGGAGGAGGAGGAGGAGGAGGAGGGGGATGATAAAAAGGAAGAGTGCGAGGATGTGGAGTAGGGGAGAGGGAGGAGGAGAAGGAATAGGAGGAGGAGGAAGAGGAGGAGGAGGAGGAGGACGAGGACGAGGAGGACAAGGAGGAGGGAGGAGGAGGAGGGAGGAGGAAGAGGGAGGAGGAGGAGGAGGAGGAGGAGGAGGAGGAGGAGGAGGAGGACGAGGCCTCAGTATCCTCGTCTTCCTCGCCCGTGGCGCTCGACGCTGGAGGCCCGCGGGTCTCCAAGAGACGCGGCCGTGGGAAGCCCCGAGGCATTTGGGATTCCACACGCACACACAAACAAACACACACACAAACACAAGCACATACACTAATATATTACAAATCCACACCATCACCCACCACCAAGTATTAACTTGACATTAACTTGACATTAACTTGATTAGCAATTGAGATTAACAATAGATTAACAATTCATTGTCAGCTCACTACGCCACCAATTAGCAATCGGTTTGGCAATCTCAACGCAATCGATTGAGTTAATCTAGGTTGCAATTCTTATAATGAGCATTACAATGGATTGCAATCCTGGCAAACCAAAGACCCATCAAGTAGGCCCAGGCCGCCAGGCATGTGCAGGGCAGGGGGGCGGCGGTGTGGGCGCTGAGTCGGCGCCGCGCTGACGAGCACCTGGGGCCCGGAGACGATGGGCACAGGGCTGACCTGGGCGACGCTGGCGCCCCGCGCAGAGCCGCCCGCCAGCGGGCCGCGAAGTTCTTCTAAGAACCCTTTCGGCGAGCCCCGGCGCGAGCTGGGGGCGCAGCAAGACAAGCAACCCACAGGCCGCGGCCCTGGCGCGGTGACCCCGCCAGACCATTAGCCAGCAGCGGCCCTCAAGGGCAATGGTATCCTGCAGGTGTTCCAGACAGAGCAGCGAGCCAGATTGGAATCGATGGACGACGGCGCCGCAGGGGTGCGCACGGGGCTCCGAAAGCGCCACTCCTGTGCCCTGGACGTGGCCAGCCAGAGGTACGACCCCATGCGGCCGCGCCATGCCGTCCATGAGCACGAGTTGCACAACAGGCTGAGCGACCACAACTCTGGCCCCTCCGAGCTCCGAGACTACATCCTGGAAGGGCGACTGCCGCCTGGATTGGTTTCAGGGGCGTTGCTCCTTTCGTCTCCCGCAGGTTCGTGGTCGCGGCGCATGTAGGCGACGTGTTTGCGGCGCGGCCGACCGCCCCTCGTGGCCCAGTCCTTGGCGGGCTGGGCTCTCGGTGCCCGACTGGAGTCGTCGTCGCTGGCTAGGGCGCGCCCCGCGGCGTGTTCCACCCGAAGAACGCCGCTGCCGCCAGGCCGAGAGGCGGGGGGTACCCTCGGTACAGGGTTGACTGCGCCTCGCCACACGTGCAGCTCAACCGGGTCTGGGATGCCATCCAGGACGTCTCGCTGCTCCAATCGGCGGCGGGCGTACTTTGTCTCGGGCGCAGCCCTGGCGGCGATCTTCCACGCGCGGCCGACGCCGCGGGCGAGGGGCGGCCAACTGGGACAGTGGCCCAGGCTGCCGCCAACCTCTGGCGGCAGGCTTCTGCCGCCCTGGGCCGGGCGCAACCGGGCCCGGGCGATCTGGCGGGCGCCGCGATCGACGCCAAGGGCGCCGGCGGGCCCCGTCGACGACCAGGTCGAGGAGCGCCCCGGGCACGCGTTGCAGGGGGCCCGCGCGGCTCCGACCCAGGACAGCGCGAAAGAGGCCGCCAATATACATGAATCGAACGACTCGCGCACTCGCCCCAGCGCGTTCGCGTCGCGCATTGGCCCTCTCGGCGCATGTCCCGCCATGCGCGGGTCAGACCGAGGCCGCGGTCGCAATCTTGGACCTGCGGCTGCCATGCATTCCGCCTGGCTGGCTTGTCGGCCCGCGCTTGCCGGCTCGAACGAGGCCGCGGGCGCGCCCGCCCAGCGCGCGACGGCGGCCCGCGAAGCTGGTCGTCTCAGCCCGGGCGCTTGACTACCCTATCTCCGCGGCGCGCTTAGCGCGCGAGGGCGCGGCCACCTGCGCAGAGGCCGCTTCCCCGACCGCGACAATGACGTCCCCGGCAGCACAGGGGCGCCGCCCCATTTAAGGTTGGGCGACGTCCGGGCAGTGGCTCGCATCCAGGTCAGCTGCGGGCTCGCAAGTGGGCAACCTTGCCCAGGCCACTCGCGAGCCCGCAGCTGACCTGGATGCGAGCCACTGCCCGGACGTCGCGCTGGACATCTCGGGCGAAGCCGGGCAGTCCACGGAGGCCGTGGCCTCCATGTATCCGACGCTCTCGGCACGGTCAGGCGGCCGAGCCGCCGTCGTAGGCAGCGAGAGAGGCGCGGCTCAGCCAGACTGTCATGTCGGAGCGCGTCTCGGCCATGGGCCTGTCCATCTCCGTCAGGTAGCGCTTCCGCGACTGTCGGGGCCTCAGTGAAGAGTTCAATGTCCTTCTAGCTGAGTGCTGCCGGATGCGCCCCAGCATCTTGCAACGGGCGCCCCAATGTTTGCGGGGGTTTCACCTGCTGTCGGTCATGGCCAGCCCGATGAAGAACCGCTCGCCGATGTCCGAGTTCCCCCGTCGGAAGGCGCGGCCGCTTTCGGCGCGGGAGTGCGTGGGTGGGGGGGGGGGGGGGGGAGGGGGGGGGGGGGGGGGGGCGCCAAGAAAGACTTGGGCGACCTGGGCGGACCGCCCCCTCTGGGGCTGCGTGACTTCCGCAACCCGGCGCATGGAGCGCCAGGTGGCGATTGCATGCGAGTGTTTCTCGTCCAAAGCGAACGACTCCCGTGAAACCAATGTCAGCCATGCCGAGTGTTTCTGCTGAGTTCGAGATGCGGCCATTATCTGCGACTTGGTCGAGGCATGCGAGCCACGCCTGCTCAATGCCCATCGAAAAATCCCGGTCGCCTGCGGCTGCGACACGACGCCCCCCGCAATGCGAAACAGCTGGCCGATGTCCCCAGCCGGCCTCCAGCAGGCCCGCAGCCAGGACATGGGCGAAGGTATCTCAGCCTTGGCCCGAAGTCGGTCTGCGGCCCCGACATTGGCTGCTTTCGGAGAGGCGTCGCCAGCGGGAACGCCATCGGGCCGATCCAGGGCCCCTGGCTCGCCCGGCAAATTGAAGGCAGGCGTCTCTGTCCTTGGCGGTGTCTTCTTGCAGGCCCCGACCCGCGCCGGCGGCCTCGACTTCCAAGTTTTTGGCTTGCGGACGAGCGCTGCCCGCGGTTGTTCCAGGAATGCCTGAGAACCATCGCCGCGTCATTGCAGCCAGGGGGACGAGGCGGACCTGGTCATATTCGCCACCACCGTGCCAACAGTAGCCGCATCCAGGGGGTTCTTGGGCGGTCGGCGCAGGGTCATTGGCTGCCCATGCTAGAAGCCACTTGGGCGTCATCGTCGCTGGCAGCGGCGAGATGTCCAACGCGGCCCCCGACTCGCAGATGGGCGGCCCGGCGCGCCGGGGCCTGCATGCTAGGCCATGCCTGCGACCCGCGCGAATCGGAAGAGAGGCATTGCGCGCGCGGAAGGCCGGGGAACAGGTCCGTCAAGATGCGGGGCCAGCAGGAGCTCAGCTACGCCATTCGGGTTGACAGCCCGCCGCCGGAAGACCATGACTGGCGCCAACAGGCGGAGGACCTTTAGGCGGCGGCGAGCTGCTGATGGACCCCGCCCTGTCGCCGGCGCTGTCTCATGTCAGCTTGCGCCTGCGCGCGGACGGCCCGGGCCGCGCGCTAATGGGCCTGTCTCAGCATTGTCGGGAGCTGAGCAGTCGCGGCGGCTGTCTGCGAGTTGGAGCTGGGGCTGGGCCCCGCCGATTGGGTCTGCGCAGCCGCCTGGGCTGTCTCGCTGCGCCTGGAGCTTCTGCGAGGGACTCCGGGCCCCCGGCGGGAAACCGCGCAGTTCCTTTTAGATCACCGACGTCGCGTTAGTCATTCTGCCCCAGAACCGCGGGGCGCTGGGCGCTGATGTTCCCGCGCGGGAAGCCCGGCCCCACGGGCGACGTTTGGGAAGCGTTCTTGGCATTTTGTGGCGCGCGCAACGGCCCCTTTGGTTATGCGGGATCTGCGCGGAGCAGCTTGCGGCTTCGATGCGAAGGGCCTCGCGGTGGTCGGCGGCAACCTGGCGGTGACATGCGACAGGGGTGCCCGTCCGCCTGGAAGGACAACCTGCACGGGAACGACTTCCCGATCAAGACCGCGCTCTTGGGTTTCGAGCACGTGACCACTCCGGATGACCTCTCCGTCTAGCTCAGCCAGAGTTGCGCGGTCCGTGCGTTGCCCGTTGATATTGCAGGCTCCGGGTTTGGTTCCAAGCCGACGCTCATTCGGCCATCCAGCTGCAGTGCGCGGGAGGAGGCGCGGCCAGATCAGGGCGTGACCTCTTCGTGGCTGCGCCCTGTGGGCTACTCCCCGGCGTCGTGCTGGTCCCGCCAACGCTTTGGAGGGAAGACGCCCGGCTCGACCCGCCGAAAGCTAGTTTTAGGATTTGGAGCGACGAGCGCGACAAAAGGGATTCTGACGCAGACGGAGGCGCACGGGTCAATCCCAAATTCCAGCAGCTCTTGGCAACCAGCCGCACAGCAGGCTACAGGAGCGGCTTGCGTTACCGCTGGCAATGCAATGCGCGGGGTGCTGGAGAGCCACGTGCGGAGTTGCAGGCAAGCTGGCCCCACGCGAAGTCAATATTCCAGCTTTTGTTCGGACGCTGGGCAACCGCCAGGTGCCGAGGCCAAGCCAGCACGAGTAACATGTAATTTCCGCGGGATGCGCGGTAGACGAGCCGTCGGACGGCTCGAGCGAGAGGGCGCTTGTTGCGGCCTTGCGCCCTCCTCCCGCCGGGTCGCGGCCTTGTCCTCCAGAGCCCCTAAGTACAGCGTGCGTCGGCGCAGGAGGTGTGTTTCGGGCGTCGTGGAAAATCACAAAGGGCGCTTCGAGGTTTTAGGTTTTCGGGCGTGTTCGTTTTTGTTCCCCGCCATTTCCCAGCCTCCGCATGCTCTCCAGCAGCTGCGCCTCGCCGAGAGCGTTGTGGCGGGGGGGGGGGGCGCCGGATCGTCCCAAGCAGCCGCCAGAGAATGGCATCGCTCGGACGTGTGTATTTTCCTCGGCGAGGACCATCGAGGAACGTTTTGGCTCGTCCTGCGTGCAAATGAACGCGCGAAGCCGAACAATGCACGGGGAATGAACGTCCGAGCGATGGCGACTGGAGGTACGACCCGACATCGCAACGGGTGTGCGGTGTGTGTGTGTGTGTGTTTGTGTGTTTGTGTGTTTGTGTGTTTGTGTGTTTGTGTGTTTGTGTGTTTGTGTGTTTGTGTGTTTGTGTGTGTTGTGTGTTTGTGTGTTTGTGTGTTTGTGTGTTTGTGTGTTTGTGTGTTTGTGTGTTTGTGTGTTTGTGTGTTTGTGTGTTTGTGTGTTTGTGTGTTTGTGTGTTTGTGTGTTTGTGTGTTTGTGTGTTTGTGTGTTTGTGTGTTTGTGAGTTTGTGTGTTTGTGTGTTTGTGTGTTTGTGTGTTTGTGTGTTTGTGTGTTTGTGTGTTTGTGTGTTTGTGTGTTTGTGTGTTTGTGTGTTTGTGTG